>JBBPCW010000039.1:15394078-15404809 GCA_037974425.1 Phenacogrammus interruptus | reverse complement strand
TTATTATTATTATTATCAGTAGTAGTAGTAGTAATATTAGTAATAGTAGTAGCAGTAGTAATAGTAGTTGTCACGGCTAGGTCAGTGGCCGGTTAGGCTTTTTTGTCCTGATTGTGCCCTGTTCTGTTTGGTTCATGTTTTGGGACTTTTATTTTGGATTCATGTTTATGCTTGTGTCGCGTGTCCTTTGTTTTCACCTGCCTTGAGTTTTGTCTCGTGATTTAGTTCTGTATATATAGTCTGTGTCTGTTAGTTAATCCATCACCTCATCTACCCTGTTCCTGTTCCCCGTTTTTCTGATACCTGTAATCTGGACGCCTGCGTGCCTATTTTCGTTCTTGTTTCTTTTTCTTTAAATAAAAGCCACATTCTGCATGGATCCCTGGTCTGTGTCTCGGTCCGTGCCAAGAGGGAGTTCAGAGTGTGGGCTTCGCGGCTCGCACTCTGACAGTAGTAGTAGTATTAGTAGTAGTAATAGTATTAATAGTAATAGTAGTAGTTTTAAAGACTCAATAGCCTACAATCAGCAAATTTTTTAATAATGATTTTCTTATTAAATTGTAACTAATTCTGTGTGCTATTTCAGGGGATGCTATCTTATAAATGATCGAGATTTCTTGCCTCAAATGTTATACGGTTTGCGTCTCAAAAGAAAACAAAGGTTTTCCTATCAAAACCAAATACTGTGCTCTTATAAATTTACAAGTAACTTTCAGAACTTGCCTTTTAGCTAAATATATCTGCACCCTGATAACCAACTCTAAAATGCATCCTAGGCAATAACTCCTTGGAATAAAATGATATATATATATACAATTGAATTCTAGTCCCTCTATAAATGTTTTTGGTATAAGTCTGAGTCCTCCCAACCTGGACAAGACAGACACACAGAACGCTGAGCAATTGTTGCTCTTTGTTGAATGACTACTTTATTAATTTGGGCTAATATGTAGAGCTGAATTTTGACGTCTCTCTCTCTCTCTCTCTCTCTCTCTCTCTCACCTGTCACAGGGAGCTCTTTATACAAAACATAACCCATATGTTTGCTCATTAATATGTCAGTTCGCATTTCGCAGGACTTGATGCATTTTGCCAATAAAGAGTCTAATGATGGCGGCTCTGACCCCGTGCTTGTGGTGTGCCAGCACAGCAGGTGGAGAGATGGAGGATCTGGGTGGCTGTGAAAGTGTATTTTAATGAGTTCCTCTGGGAGTTTCTCACTTTCTTCCTCTTCATTTTCATTCTGGGTACCCACATGCTAAGCTGTACCCCTCTACATCACTATCAGGTGCTTTCCCATCATGCTCTGAGGGCCTGGCTCGTAACTGTGTCTATGTTGTCAGCAGTATCTCTCTTGATCTCTCACTCTCAGCCAACCCCCACCCAACCCCCACCCACCCTCCTCCCTTCGTACTCGCCTAGCCGCGCAGACGATCTGACAATTTGTCATGTTTATCTTCGGGGTCGTCATAACTCCGCCACACACTCTATTGGGCCTGGATCTTTCAGATGAACTGCAGATGTGGGCTATGTCTCTTTTTTCTTTCTTCCTTTTTTGTCTTTTTAACCCCCTTTCTTACAGATTTAATAGTCATTACTGCATTATTCATCATTGCATTAATGTCTTCAGATAACATCACCAGGGTACAACCCATGCTCTCTCTCTCTCTCTCTCTCTCTCTCTCTCTCGCTCTCTCTCTCTCTCTCTCTCTCTCTCTCTTTTCCCCACCATCCCCTCCCCCTTCTTTTTTCTCTTTCAGCCCTCTTGGGAAAACTTTATTATGCTGTGGTCTGACAGTGAAGTATACAGATAAAAGATAATTGCCTGGCTTGACTCCACTATTGATATGAAAATGGGATCTAAATTATTCAGCGTGGTTTAAAGGTTAGTTGAAGGTTATTACTGAAGAGAGGCAATGAGAAAGGGACAAAACTCTGTGTGTGTGTGTGTCTGTGTGTCTATGTGGGTGGGTGCGTGTGTGTGTGCACGCTTGTGCGGATGGGGAGGTTACACACATCTGAAAGGCTAATTTGCAGTGCATGCAGCTCTGCTGTCTCCTGAACAAACTGGAAGGCTCCTCTGGGATCTGGACAAGGGGAAGTCAATTATTTACAGGCAAATTAAGGCTGACATCTCCGCAGCAGAAACATGGTTAGCGCTAGCTGGAATAGACTGCTGTTTGTGCTTTCATCCGCTGCCGTTTGACATACAGGATATCCCCATGTCCCTCTCTATAATTCGCCTGTTAGCAGTGGAGCTAATGCAGTTCTATTAGCGGGAAGCGCAACACTGGGGGCTAGGGGGGGCGCGGGTGTTAGCATAGGGCACGGCTTATGTAGAGGCGGCAGGTGGGTTGGGTTGTTAGATCTGTTTCAAGTGAGATGAAATAGTGGCCATGTTAAACAGATAATTGGCAATATAGAATGAAAATAGATTCAGTATGCAGAAAACCTTCTCATCTCGGTGAGCTCAAACACAAGCCACTGGACCAATTATTCAAGACTTTAGCCTGATACGATACACCTTCTTCTTGAAAATAGGAACCTCACAGAGTATATATTTTTGGATTTCACAAAAAAATATGGCAAAAATCATTCATGAAATACCAAGAATTGGTTAGTTATATCCAAAAAATGTCTACATTCACATTTTATGTGTTACATTTAAAGAATTCCATGCAGTATTTTAGATTCAGATGGTCTAACAGAGAAGAATCTCCAACCTCTTAAACTGATCTGGTTTTTGAAAATTTACTGGCAACAATCAATACACTGTGTTTATTAAGGTATCACATTTTCCACTTAACCAAGATGTAGTCAATCAGCCAAGACATGTTTGGAGAGATGCAAATAGGAGAGTCTGTCATTTTGATTCTAACATCCTCCAGTAAATTATATTTCATAGCTTTATGTTAAAGTAATTTACTGATTTACAGACAAATTCTGTTGCCAGTGTGTGTGTGTGTGTGTGTGTGTGTGTGTGTGTGTGTGTGTGTGTGTGTGTACATGTCTACATCAATACAAATACAGCTCCTGGGTCTAATAGCTTTCTAATCCTGCTCTTTTATTATATTAGGCCTTTATACAGTCAGTGTAAAAGGAACAGAGTTGACCTTTTATCATTCCACTCTAATTGGTTTGGGTATGTTATGTTGGGGTTGGAATGCCAGAGTGAACATTTTGATATTGCTTGGAACAAAACGATTGATTCTTTAATTTAGCTTCTGAGCGAAAAAGCCATCATTTAAACTGTACTGTGGAGTAGAAAATGAGTCAACTAACATTAAGGCTAACACAGTCACCAATTAACACCAGCGAGCTCTTTTCACATTGCCAGCTTTCTACTTCCAACGGCTTCTCAGCAAGTAATTACATTTTCCGTTTAGGAAAAACAATACGTAGTCAGCAGGGCTGTACGGGAAGTAGGGCAGATTTACTTTCATTTGTGATTAAAAATGTATTTCATAGAATAAACAGTAATCCTTTCCAGAGATACCTCAACATGCTGGCACATAATTAGCTGTTGAGGAATATCTTGCGTGCATCTTGTATCCTCCCTTACAATTTAATATTACTATATACTTAACCTTAGTTTTAGCTCATTTTCTCACTAGAGGCTCCTTTATATCAGAAATAAAAACATACTGTGTTAACCTTCAGTACCTATGGACCAGAGATGTTCACAAGTTATTTTTTACCAAGTCAAGTCTCAAGTCTTTGTCCTCGAGTCCAAGTCAAGTCTCAAGGCTTTGAGTGGTAACGTTTACAAACAGCGACTCTAAATGTAGGATGTTTGAGCTGTAAATGTTGAGCTCTAAACGTTTCGAAGACATGCTAATTGGCCACGCCCTGTGATTACAATTGGCTCTTGCTAAGCACGGGGTGGGACTGCGTGCTGTGATCTGCCCTCACCAACATGGAGGATTTGCCTTAAATGATCTTAAATCTAAATATTATATATGAAAAATATATCTCGCACTTTAAATGTGAAACTCCACAGTTAGCTGGGGCTCAGTGACACCTTTCCTACAACCCCTTGAAAACCGTTCACCTTGGACAAAAGTAATGGGACACCGGGGCAAGGTATTCGGGTCTTGCGAGACATAACAATTCCATGAAATGAACATTGTTTACGAGTTATGACTCACGAGTGAGAGCACCCGAGTCTGAGTCAAGTCTCAAGTTGTTGAGGGTAAGTCTAAATTCAAGTCACAAATCATTGTTTGTGCGACTTATGTGCGACTCCGAGTCTTAGACTCGAGTCCCCATCTCTGCTATGGACCAAGGCAGGTCATTGATAAAGAATGTTTTCAAATGTACTTCTGAATGATCATTGATGCCAGTTGTCCGCTCTTTAGGGCAAACAAAATCTATTGTACCTATTATATCATCAATTTACAATCAAACACATATGACATGTGAAATGAATTCAAGCCATTTGAAGAGCAGAGGACTATAATTTTTTAAATTAAATCACCATGTGCACTTATTGTTACAGCTGTCACTTGCACAAGACATCCGTCGTTCACATCTGACCAAGATTTACAAGCCTGGACCTCATCCTGGTGAGTTAAATGAGTTCAGTTTGTTCACTGGTATTGCAATGTAGAACTGAATACTTATATTTATGGCATTCCATTTCATATAATAGTCAAAATTAGGCTGCAGGGATTAACCACTATTGCTTTAAATGGTCCTCTGCAAAACTCTGATCTTTAATTAGCATGTGTTTTTTGCCTGACTTCACACTGCCTGTAATATTTCTATGTGCTCTGTTCAGAATTAAAAGATGAATATAGTTTTTAGTTGTAGCTTTTGCACTGAGGGACCCGACAAAATGCCTTATGGGTTGACTGCACCATTTGTTTTGATGATGTTGGAAATGTGAAAGGAACCTATTAGCATGCTAGCATTCACATTGCATTCGCAATGTTTGCTGGTGAAATTTGCTGTTAAGCGTCTAAATGTATACTTTTAGAGTGTATGTGGGTTGTATATAGGGGCGAGTGTACTTTCTGTCAAACCCAACGGTGTATTAAGACGTGCAGTGGTGTGTGTAGGCATATCGAGTCGTGCAGCAGGTTGTGCAGCGAGCTGATTGAAGCGCCGGGGCGTCTGGGGGAAATTACCTGGCTCGTTGTTGTCTGCTCCCTCTGCAGCCCTGCTGTTAACAGCATGGGGGAGCATGCAGTCCCCAGCATATTAGCACAGAAAGTTCCACGCCCGCTCCATGCTGAAGGGCACATTCAGCATGCTCTCTAATATGAAAGCAGACAATCAGCTCAGTTCCAGCACACTCCCACACAGAAGGCTTAGTGTATGTGTGAGTTTCTTCTAATGCTGTGGCACATAAGAAATATCCACATATTTCTTACATGCGCATCACAAGTAATTGGGAAAGACATTTAGGCCTTTACACACTGAGTGCAATTCATTCATGCCACTTATTCAGATGTCAATATATCAACTTTAATAATAATAATAAAAAACAATAAAAAATACATTTCTGGAAACAACATTACAAAAAGTTCAAGCAACTTGACAAAAATAAAAAATAGGGTCTGCTACTTTGTTGTGTGTGGTGCTTGCCTCTCAAAATGCTGCTCTAAGGCATCTGCTATGAGGCATCAGGTCTACACTGAGAACATTGATGGAGTAAATCATTTTCTTGTTGTTTTATTCACATAATATTTGCATGTTTTTTGGAAAAAAAGGAACATTTTTTGAGAATTTCTAACCTGTTTAATCATTAAGATGTAAATAAATCATTCAGAATGGTTTGATGTGTAATGCATCATTCAAAAGTCAAAATTATTGCTAGAGATCACAGTGGTGGTGACAGGAATCTGAAGCATTCAGTGCCTCTAAAATGGTTATGAATACATTGCCTGACAAGATTTGGGCTGAAAATGTGTTTTTAAAATGCATTTTGAAAGTTACAAGCAGGGTGCAATATTTACCACTATGTTACCATAAACAACAGTACATATAACTCCAACATCATGTGTGGGTTCACTGGTCATTTTGAACAGGAAATGTAATAATCATATTTTCATTGTAGGTATCGTGGCCCCTGGTTTCTAACACCACCATTCAGTAAACAGACGTTTCCCTACAATGCACCATTTGACATTTAAACACTCAAAGATATTGCTTATACCCAGTGAAAGGAATAAAGGCGGTATAAATAAATGGCGTTACTAACGGCGATACTTTTTTCAGGAACGAGTAATCAAACTAATCACTGTTTCCTCCGTTACAACGCCATTACTGTAACTGAGAACTGAGAACAGTGAAGTGGTTTTCATGCAAGCAGCGTCACTCTCAGCCATAGCACCTCTCTTTCTCTGGGGGGTGTGTTTGTGTGTGTTCGGGGCCGGGGCAGGACACATAACCAGTGATGATGATGGGTGTGTCTGTAAACACGTGGTGTAACTGAGAATGCGATGATTGGCTTAGACTGAGTACGTTTCCGTTGTTTGCCAATCAGAGGCAGAGTAGTGCGGGTGTTCACACACACGGTCAGTTGCACACACACCATCATCCAGCAGTCAAAACGACAGCGAGTCCAACAAGTTCAAAGGTAGCTTTTGCAAACTGGAAATATAAGCACTACTTTTCCCTCGCTGAGGTGAACGGCAGAAATGTTGAATCTGATAGCTGTCTCTGATGTTGTCCCACAACAACATTAAAATAGTGTAGATAAGTGTACAATGTTTTATATTTATTTTATAGTTGTATTAAATTAGATTTTTTTTTTAAACGCAATAGTACCTTGTCTGGTAATTGGTTACTTTTATAATGATGTAACTCAGTTATTAACTCAGTTACTATTTGTGAGAAGTAACTAGTAACTATAACTAATTACTTTTTTAAAGGTATGTGCCCAACACTGCTTATACCTGTATGATTATGTGAAAAGTTGGGTAAAAAAAAATGGTGCATTTCCTCTTTAAAGGCATTTGTGGTGCAGGTCAAAACCTGCAATCACATTATTTATAACTACTTATTAAGAAAACAGGCCATATTGTTACATTACCTTAGGGCTGAACTGAGAAAATCAGATTTGTGTCACAAAATCAGATTTGGAACCTGTGTAGACATATGTACTGACATATGTGCACTATTTGAGTCACTACTAAATAGTGAGTTCAGAATTGCACCCAAATTTAGAAATTCACAGCCTCTCCAAGTAAAAACAGCACTTTTGATTTAAAAATGGGTTTACATGTAGGCAGGCACTGTATGCTGTGATAAGAGAGGAAACTATTGAAGAACTGCCAGTGATGTCCCAGGAAGCAGCTGCCATCTGAGCTGTCCTTCTGCAGAGCTGTGTGTGCCGAGCCATCGCAGCAGTTGGACTCCGTGAGGCCTGTTTAGTGTTCTCCTCTCCTTCAGCAGCCTTGACTCGTCACGTCAAAACCACTCGGCTCTCCTCTATCAGCCTCCAACTCCGCTTTCATCCCCTCGTCCATCCCCCAACATTCAATAATTCATACTTCCTCCGCACCCAGTGTATTTGTTTTTATTTAAAATTCAGAGAAGTCTTGTCCGCTAACACTCCCCACCTTCCCCGGGGGATCACCTGGGATGGGCTGATGGGCTGTATCGATCACCTGCAGCTAATCATTCTGCACCATTTCCACCGGGAGCAGATGAGAACCATTTTCCTGCTTCTTTTTTAATTAGCGCCAGGACCCCGTGGGCTCTAATCTATGAGTCCTACTCTGATATTCCTCTGATGTGCGCCGCTTTGATTTCTCTGACCCTACAAGGAGCGAGTGCTGGGATCCAGGGATGCCGGCTGAATCTTAATGCAGCCTCTCTCAGCGTATGGTGAGAGGAGCTTGAAGAATATTGGCGAGGGACAATGTGAAAGACGAAGAGTCTCTAAATTTAGCCTTCCTTTGTCATGAGTCAACCACACTGTGTTTGTTTTTTTATATTTAGGCCTATGTACGACATGCAATTTCCTCACTATTTGAGCGAGCCAACTTAAAAGAACCACACGGGAAACCGAGGTAAATATAGTATGCGAACCTTGTTAAAGTTATAAAACACAACACTTCCTTCTAAATCTTACAATATGTATATTCTAAACTAAGCTGGACACACATGAGGTCACAGAAACCAATGCATTTAGATATATTCATGCATTTAGATATATTCACATATAATGTACAATACAGGGCAATCGGTGAGATCAGGGGTCATTTGGCACTTAAATGAAAGTTCTTCTGCAACATCCAAAAAGAATGACGATGAATGATGATAAAAGGTGGTGATGTGTGTAGCTTAGCACCAACACAGTACTAGAGTCTCATAGGGGTGCTAACAGAAATTTCAATGAAGGTACCGGTTCATTTTTGACCATCCTTTAATATTGATGGTCCACCTTGCATCAGGGACGAGCAAAATGCTGGTTAAAGTTGCAGCAGTGAACCGGCCTTTTGAATAATGTGATAAAAAATGAAACTGAAAACAATTACGAGTAGCTACAATATAATTGCGCCCACAGAGGTCTCAGAACGCCAGCACTGAAAGCTTAATAAAAGTTGTAGCTTATTCTGAGAGGCTTTCTCTCGCAAGAAAATACACAAGGCTACACATTGTGATAAAACAATGCTGTGTTTACTGTCACATACTAATCTGGATTCAGCTAGAGTTCATAGTTTTCTAATACACATGCCGTCACATTCAGAAATGTATGTGATGGAAATACATACAAATAAATATTAAAACAAAGGTCCAGTTCTGACCTATAGGGAACCCTGTTCCTGCCAGCTTTTGTGTGTATAAGTGTGGTGCACACATACATATACGTGCTGTGAAAAGCTAAGTTCTCCGTCATATAAGCAACTGGAGGAAATCATAATAAGAACAAATGAGATCTTATAAACCACAGAATAGCATTACTGTATAGTAGTATTGCCCCATGAAGGTCATTTGTAAACAGAAAAGGGTGAGCACAATCTAGAGTAGAAGTACTGGTGAGGTTAGAAAATCATGTTTGTCCATTAGACCTAGTGCAATTCCCATGAAATTTATCAAGAGAATTTGCATTTTGAAGAGATATTGACTCATCACTATGAAAGTAATGGATCAATTGTTGTTTTTACAGTTGAACTTTCAGTTTTTGCCACAGGAATCTATATTTTGTCTCATTCTAATGATGTTCAACATGATTAAAGAGGCAAAAACTGCTTCTTTAAGCATGCATGGCTGCTTTTTGAATTTTGTAAGAGGAAATTTGTTGATGAGTCATTTGTTCATCCTGTTGGTGTTGTGAAGATCATTGATACTTTCACAGCAAATGAGAAATATAAACATTTTCAACAACCCTACCATCAAATTTGTCTTGTGTGACATAAAGAGGGAGGGACGTATACCTTCCACCCCCAAATTTCAGATCAGTGACCAAATGACTTGGGCCCTGGGAGTTCAGCCCTATCCAGCCCTTACAATAATTAAACAAAAGCCACTGAATCCTTTTCCTGCCTGTGTATCCGAATGTCTTATTGTGCTAGAATACGGCTTTTTGGTCTGCATTTCTAGAGAAGGAGGAGAATGTCACTTCATACACATCCTGCGCTGCGGCTGTTGTACTGGATGATCCTCTTTTTTATCATCCCATCCATTCTGCTGAGAATAGAAAGAGACAAATGTGAGATCAGAGGAACTGAGTCAGCGCCGTAGCCCCCTTCAGCTTAATGTCTGTCTCGAAACATATTGTGTAGGAATTGTACATGTTGCAAACCTGTTGCAAAACTCAAGTGAACATTGCTGACATGGGAAATATTTGTACTGGTTCCTGAAAACAACTAAAGTATTGGTTAATCAGTAACAGTCATGGAACCCAGAACAGGGAAAGCCAAAATGACTGGAACTACTTTTATACTTGGATGCTGTAGTGTTTAAAGGTCTAAACTGTAGGGTTTAAAGTTGGGAAGAAAGTTCTGCCGAATGAACATTGAGACACTGAACCGCTTGAATTTCAATACAAGAAAACAGAAAACATGTATATATATATGTATAGGTGTGTGTGTGTGTGTGTATATATATATATATAAAGAAAGAGAGAGAGAGAGAGAGATATGCATGGAATTTAACTATATATCTGTGATACTGCCCATTGGATTCTATCTTAAGCAAGTAAACGGATTTCCTATTCTTTTCTGAGTGCAGGGCCATATGTTAAAATTACTGTCCATGAAAATGGATGCTGTTCTACAGATGCAGCAGAACCGGGGCTGAAAAATGCTGAAGCAATCCTTTAACGGTGTGGACAGACTCTGGAAGCAAAATACTGATTGCTACATAAATATGCGGTAAGGAAGGCTTTGATTATGCTCCGATGAATGAATGTGTTTATACCAGCCCGGAAATGCTTTCAAATCGGGGCTTTAAAAGTGCTTTGCAGCGTTTTCACGGTGATGGAAAACAGGAGACTCATCTGCAAGACACCAAAAACAATTCATATCGCTTCCTCACACTCTGAAGTGGACTGCGTCTGGGAGATCATCCAAAAGCAATGTGTTCTGAAAGCTGTTAACAAGTCAGCAGCTCCGTATCCCTGTAAACTCCCATCTCCAGGACATGCAGTAAGAAGTCCCTTGAACCTCATTAAGACCTGCAGGCTTATGCTGTTAAAAGACCAGATGTGTGTGTGTGTGTGTGTGTGTGTGTGTGTGTGTGTGTGTGTGTGTGTGTGTGTGTGTGTGTGTGTGTGTG
>JBBPCW010000039.1:15178130-15186495 GCA_037974425.1 Phenacogrammus interruptus | reverse complement strand
AACAATTTGCAATTTTACATTAAATAAATAACTAAAGAAAGTAACATCCTGTAAAATAAATGTGTATTTGGGCTTAATTTTTTTTGTTTTTAACAAACCTAGCGGGGTTTATAACTTTGACATGATGAGGTTAGGACTCAACGCATTTGGTTCAATGGAGACCTCGGATTCGTGATTTGTGAGTTATTTAATGGATCCGGGTGATTCACCCGGATGAGTCTTGAATCGCTCGGCTCTACAACCAAAACAGGTCCTGGCAGATAACCACACACGTCCTAGCAGATACAGTGTTTAAGAACCGATTTACAGAACCGAAATAAAAAAAAACGAGTGGGTACCCGGTACCGGGTATTTTCGTATCGGTTCTTACTTGGAACCTAATTTCGGTTCCCATCCCTAGCTGGGGAGAGTGACGTTGTGCTCCTCATTCAATGAGAATACGCTTTCAAAACTGTTTGCTTGGGAGCTTTCTGGAAACAGCAAATGTCATGGATAAGAGTCTGCAACTTTGCTCTACTTGGAGACACTTAAGATATAATCAAAAATGTAACCTTTGATACAGCTGGTGTTCATTTACCTACTCATCACTTCACAGATCAGGGTCTTGGCTTGGTTTTATTTAATCAGAGTAACAATAAATTATGCCTGCTGTCTGTTACTCCTACTTGAGTGTTTGCCCTTTATCAGAAAGGTGGTGAGACTCACTAAAGTACAACTTGATTTTAAATCCCTTAAATATCAAACAAATGCAACAACAACAATAGCGTTATTAACATAGAGTTCATTAAAGCAGAGATTGACATTTTGCCATTGACCTTAAAGGGTCTGACGGTAGCACAATGTTGAAATAACCTTTCTTGTAAAATGCTTTTACTATTAATGCTATGATGGGCCTGGAAGTGCATTACTGGGATGCATGTATGAAACAGGGCTTTGTGTGTTGTTGTTACCCATAAGCCTATGTGCAGCCCTATTATAGTATAAACATTAGCCATGTTGACTTAATAAGCACCCTATCTGTTATTATGCACTACACTGTGGGGGTAATCTAGGTAGTCATCTAGTTTCTGCAGTAATTCCTAATTTGGCGTTTATGTGGAGTGAGATTATCACCTCCCGCTGCTTAGTGGAGGGGTTCAGTTCTCTGGCCAACCACCCGCTGCTAGCCAGAGCCATTAAGAGTGTGTACGGCACATTTTCCAAAATGCTTGCTAGTTACCTACCAGCCTTTTTGTTGGGTTGGGTTGGGGTGGGGGAGGGGGGGTCGTCACAGCATGAATGCTCCCTTTTCTTTTTTGCTTCTGTTTCATGGTGCAGGTGAAGTCCACAAAGCAGCTGTGTTTCATCGGCAGCAGTAGCTGTGCTGCATGTCTGGAAGTAAACCGAGGTGGAAGAAACTCCCAGATTTCCCAGATTGAGGCTGCCTTTCCCTGCCATACTTATTTATGAGGGATGTCAGCACACAGCAGGACCGGCACTCATTTATAACTGTGCCCCCTGCTTACACACACACAAACACTGCTCTTTGTTACACATGAAATACACCCTAGACGCAAAAGTGCCAGTGCAGTTGTTTTGATCATGCTGTGCTAATAAACAAATCGTGCTTTTATCTGACTACACACATGGATCATTTGCAGTGAAATGAGGCATAATGAAAGTCAAACACATACTTCATTACCATATCACAACGGCCGCATTAACATGTGGCTACTTTATATTCGGGACCCAAAAGCAAACAGAAACGCACAACCTGACCACACGCGTGAGACCGTTTCCGAGCCCCGCCGCGCTCGATTGGCCAGATCGCTCCGTGTGTTCGGTCGATGGTCACAATTTGATTGGTAGAGGGAGAGCAGCCAGAGACAGAGCAGTGTGTAAACACTCCCGGCATCAATATTCTTCCATTTGTTTGCTGAACCATCCCGCTCTCTTTCGCCCGAGCCACCGCCGAGTCCTAGACAAACATTCATTTTCGAGCGAGGCGGGTCCAAAGGGTTAAACACACTGTCTTGTCCTCTCTTTGTTTTCCTTCTCGACCACAAAAAAGAGATTAAAGTCTCTGCAAACATTTCACAGCTGCTCGCTGCTGTTTGCTTTCTCTGTGTTTTAAGCCCGGCTGAGCTGTGAAGTTTGGCCTTTTTCTGGGAGTTTCCCCAATTCTGTGTACTCAAACAGACCAGCCTGCTGAAATGTAACAGGTAACCCCAGGCACTTACCCAGAAATGTGCGTTATCTTTGTAAAAGCGTGGCCAAATGGTAGCAATGGCATGACAACAAAGTTCGCCCTGCAATCTGACTCTGACCCCTCGGACAGAGTGTGCTGGAAGCTCCGTGGGCCTTTCTGGGAATATTTGTTTTACAAAGAAAGCAGAGGAATCTCTTTGTGGATGCAAAATTATTTATTTGTCCTGACATTTCTGGGTTCTGATATTACAGTTACACGCTTAACCCTTTTATCCAGAACTGCTCTTCTTCCCGAATCTGCTCTTCTCGGTTAATAGGATTTCTCAATTTTGTCTGAAGCGTCTAGTTTTGAGCGAAAAAACATACAAATAAGGATTATTTAAAAAAATATTTTATTATTAAATCTTTATTTATCCAGGTAAACTGTTTGAGAACTAATTCTCATTTACAAACATGACCTGGCTGTTTATTGTAAACTACTACTACTACTACTACTACTAATAATAATAATAATAATAACAATAATGATGATGAATGTGATGATAGTGATGATTATAATAATAATAATAACAACAACAACAACAACAACAACAGTAATAATAATAATAATAGCAATAATAATAATAATAATAATAATAATAGCAATAATAATAATAATAATAATAATAGCAATAATAATAATCATAATAATAATAATAATAATAATAGTAATAATAATAATAATAATAATAATAATAATAATAATAATAAATTCTTATTGAGCTTTTAGTCAATAACAGTGCATCCAGGAATATAGTTTGCATCTTTTGTGATTAAAGATGCATACAGAAAACAGCAGCAGACAGAAAGCTACACTTCTAATTGCTGATCCATTTATCCTCCATGTGCAAGTGTCATAGCTACTCTGGTGGCAAATTTTAATGAGTTAAATTTAACTAGAGAAGTCTCTGACCACATCACGCTACACATTAAGCATGAAAGTGTTAACATCATTATATTAAGATGTAATTCAAGCAACATGGTAGATAGATTAGTACTAATGAGTAGAATCAGAATACCATATTGCAGTTATACTTCTGCATAATGTGTTCTTGATATGCCAGTATGTCAAATTGTAAAACAATATTAGGGAACTATTCATGTGACACTTACAAAATACTTATGGGAACCCATCTGAGATTTGAGAACAGAATACAGGGCTCAAACTGCTTTCCATTTAAAGCAGTTTTTGTGATAATTATATTAACATTTTAAATGTTTAATGGATGCAGAAATGGAAAATGAAAAAAGGCGTAAAAACCTACATTGTTTTTTGGGGTTTTTTTCGGGAGAAAAGGATGTATTTATACTAGGGCTGTAAAGCGATTAATTAAAATTAACTAGCTAATTGCAAACTTGGAAAAAATGAATCGCGATTAATCGCAATTCTCTGTCAACCCGATATATAATATATAATAACACACTAAGTTATCAATTTTACATAGAAGGCTTTGTTTATTTTTTTCCTCAAATCTGTCACACTTTTAAAAGCTGTGAGATATAAGCAAAACTTACTTTTGAATAGAAAATGCATAACATCTTCAAACCCTGAAAGAAAACGTAGCTTTATATAACCCGAATGAAAGCAGTGGTCCCCAATCTTTATTTGGTCACGGACCGGTTTAATATCAGAACCTGGCCTTTAAGGAGTAGCAGATAAATATACGTATATTATACAAATAAATGATACTCATAAAATGGGGATATTTAAAAATATAATAATGGGGGTATCTTTAAAATACAATAATAAACGTAAATCCAGTGTGTACTCGCAGCTTTATTAACAGCATTTTAATAACAACAAGCCGACAACGGAACACAGGTAACATCCACATTTTTTTTCTGTGCAGCCGGCGGATCGGTATCACATGACCCACGGCCCGGTACCAGTTCGCGGCCCGGGGGTTGGAGACCACTGAATTAAAGGACAAAGCCTAACTAAAGTCCCGCCTCTCGCTCCAAACTCCTGCAACTGTCAGAGACCCCTCCCTCCGCTGTCTCTGCCACACCGGGACGCTTCGCCTCGAGGTTATATGATGGTGATGCAGTGCTTCGGTGGAGATTGAATTCACTTTTGAAAAGCACACATATTACCCTTGTCTGGTCCAAACCCCCCTCTGGTAGTAACTTAAAGCCAAATTGTTCATTTAACAGCGTGTGTTTATCTTCCATCGTTAGCTAGACAAAGCAGCAGCATTGACCGGATGAAGTACTGCAATGCAGAGGGGCATTTAATTTTCATATTAATCGCGCGGTCAATTTATTTTAAAGCATTATAGAAAATAAATTAACGCAAATAGTTAACGCAATATTTTTAACAGCACTAATTTATACACAAATTTAGTGTCATGTGACAGATTTCCCTCATGTGCCTCTTGTAACAAACACAAACAGCGTGATGGAGAGGTGCAGTCTGAGGAGCAGACAAGTGTTTTTATGAGATATGCTCTCTCTTCCAGTATTTACAGAACGATTTCCAGAAGAGGAGCAGCCTTTTTATATGGAAAGTGCTCAGGCCGCTCTGTTTGGGAAGCCAAGTTGCAACGTTAGATGGAAGCAGGTCAAAGACAACTTTCTTAATGAACCAAAACATATAAGACAATCTTTTTTGCAGGAAATTACATGATTATATGGAGTACTGTTCATGCTAAAAGTCAGTTTGATGAAAACAAGCGGATGGGTAGCAAAAGCACAAATGTTCCATTCATGTTCATTTCACTGCTTGCGCTTTGTGAGAAAAATCAATAGATAAACAGAAAAACAGTGTTAATTATCTAATGCAGTGGTTTCTGTTTTGAGATGCGAGATTTTGTTTGACAGCCCCAATATGATATCTGTGAATTTGATTACATTTACAAGAAGGAAGCATCAGAAGCTGCTTATTCAAATGAAATGCAAAGTCAAAGTTACAAACCCGTCCTGAAGCAAAACAACTGTTTTTCCATGCAAACGCCATGCAACTCTCCGCATCTCTTTTACTCATTGCTCCTCGAGGCAAAATCATTGTTTATTTGCATAATACTGCAGTAAACCGTCTTTTCTGACCTTACAAGTTTTCTGAAAGCCAGCTTTCTAATAAAAGTGGGAATGAGAGCAGGAGACCTTGACACAGGGCCCGCTGTGTCTGAGCATGAGTTGGGCAATATTGACACAACAAAGATAACGGTACGAATCCAGGGCCAACAATAACTGTGGCATTCAAAGCAACGGTACTGACAAAAAGGAATGTCTTTCTCTATCAAACAGGGAGCACCCTAAGCAGAAGTGAGAATTCTTCTTGCCCTCCATCCCCTAGTCACCCCCCCCCACCCCACCCCCAAACTGCTTGTCTTCATTGTCGCTGCGGCTGTGGGCAGGGTTCAGAAGGCGAGTACACTTAGCACACAGTTACACACAGCTACACACATAGCAACCCCTCCTCCTCTGTGTGCTCGGCCAATATTGACTCAGTCTGTAGCCTAACACTGCCACTATTGAGTTTGGCCATTCAAAATACTGTTTGGGGAGCATTAGAGCAACAGTCAAATAACAGCCCCCCCAGCATCTACCAACCAACCACTTCCCTCACTATTCAACTGGGATGGCAGAACAGGAAGTGAGGTCATAACAAGCAGGTGGTCCCACTGTGGCTCCTTTGATGGCTATAATTCAAATGCTACCGCAAGGAAGGCCATGCCAATCAGACCTCTGTCGGCCAAGGGCTGAATAAGGGCTCCTAATTCAATATGACAGCTCAAGTTTGAATATATTTTACAGCACTGGTTTAGTTCTAGTATGTAATAATCTTTTACATACTAGAATCTCCACCTAGCACTTAAAATATTGAGTGTTCTGAGCTGCTAGCAAGTGAAAGGAGGAAAAGTGTCAGTTACCCACCACTGGCTATTATGGGATCATTGGGCTGCATTTACAATAGTAATATTGTAAAAAAGTGACTCTGCTCTGATTTTAGTACCATTTTACAATAAGACTACCCTCAAATCTTGCTGGTTACTTGTGTACCTGTCAGGTTTATCAGACATTACTTTTCATCAGACACAATGAAGGTCAATTGCTATTTTTGTTTAAGTGGACTGATTTTTCCTAATTCCTGGAGACTCAAGGTCATTCCTAGAATAAATAGGCGTTGACGCATAATTTTATGCATTAACTGCCTGTTTCCAATGACATCAGCCCTCAGCACTATCAGGTTTCGTTCTCTATCAGGCTCAGGTTTGCAGTAGAGGAGTGAATCACCTTTGGCAGTTTTGTCTGGCCTGATAACGGGTTTATAAGCTTTAACAGACAAGCACTGCTTCAGTATCAGTCATTACTAAAGCACTCATTTACTCAAGCGGCATAATCAGTGTTATCGACTGCCATCAGAGGAACTGAAAGGACAATTTGTGCTTCCTAAGATGATCTTTATTGTCCATAAAGCGACACCGTGCCTTCCATGGGTAATAAAACGAGGGAGACAAGCAGGTAGATTGCAGCAGCAGAGCGGTTTTGATTGATTGTCTCTGATGGACAGTACTGCCATCTACTGGGCGGAGCACACTTCCAGTCCTTCCTCTCATAAACAATGCAATAAATGTATTTTTTCATTCCCTATTTTGTATTTAAAAACACAGCCTTCCCTTTACATCGTGCATACATTTCAATGGAACCGTCAGTGGACCCGAGTTCGAATAGAATCTTGTAAGGCCTTGAGGCCAGTCACTCTCATCCAATCATTTATTTTCATTGCTTTTCTTATCTGCCCTGTGAACAAACTGGCCCTAAAAGGCAAGTCAGTCAGCAAACAGTCAGGCAATGACTCAAACGGTCCCTTGCACAGGCCAAAGTCTCCTCATACTACTCCATATCACATGCAGGTCTGACCTCTGAACACGTCCAGCGCCAGCCAAAGGTTAACACGCAATACAGTAAAATGGTGTCAGCAGTACTGATTACACTCTGCTGTGTGATAAATATCTGGCCCTATCACATTTGGCTACTACCAGAACATTTTCAGCGCGTCCTTATTGAGAAACAGGCTGTTTTTTTTTTTTTTTCAAAAAAGTTTTCCAACGAGAACCTGCCAATAAAACACAGGGTAAATATTAGTGTTGGCAGGAGTCAGCATATGAGAAAAATATCAGCTTGGCAAAGCCGTCAGGTCCATTGATCGGTTTATGGATTCATGGGAGAGAGAACTGAGGGAAAGGGGGTGGGGTAAGGTGGAGGTGGAGTGGGGGGTGGGGGGCAGGTCTGTTCTCTATTAGAATCCACTAGGTGTTTGGGTAAACATACGCAGGTAGCACTGGGCAAACAGCCGCGCTGGAGTCCTGATGTTAGCTGTGCAAACCCAGCTCTGCGCAAACAGCTTCAAAGAACGTGGCCACCTCCTTCAGGCTCTTTGATGTAGGTATTGATTGAGGTGAGACGGCTGCAGTGGAGGGAAGGAGGGAGGGAGGGGGAGAGAGAGAGAACGCATAGAGTATGCCAGGACACAGACTAGCCGGAAATCAGGCCCATCCCCTGGGAAACAGCAGCTGGTCTAGTCCCACTCTGCCATGCAAGGGGGCACAAATTTCACACATACACGGTAATGAGCTTTGTACACTGTTAGTGCACAGGGTTATACAAGGCTCCCATGTGTATAATATACTGTGGAGTCCACAAGACTGAGACACGAGTAGAAATACTTCGATTTTACATTATTATGCCATTTTTAAAAACCCTTTCTATTTATAAATGACATTATCCTCACAACTTGAGTAAACTGTGTAAAAGTGGAGTCTCCGAAATTGAATTAAATGTGTCTAATTTAATCTTTTTACATGCATTTCAGTATTTTTCACTCGAATTGTCTCGAATTTGCTAAACAGATATTTAGACCTTTTATTTAAAAGCCTAAACATGATCAGTGGTATACATTTGTGTAAGAGGGGTGAGAGGAAGGATGGACTTGGTGCATGTATTTGGTGCAATAGGGTCAGTTAGGGCATTACTTAGATTCATCATAGACAGCAAGAGTCAAAACACTGATTACTTAATCAAGACAATTTGAATTTTCACTATATCAGAATCAGACACCATTTTTGAGCCCAGAGGAAACTGCTTATGTAACAACAGCAAAGACACACAGAGACAAGGGCAATGTAATAAATAAAGT
>JBBPCW010000039.1:15156870-15170679 GCA_037974425.1 Phenacogrammus interruptus | reverse complement strand
CGTTTCGTTCAGCGTCACGTTTCGGGGCGTGGAAATGTCCCCACAACAACAGACCGGCAATAAAATTCAACCAATCATATGACAACTTCGAGATTCCTGAAGTGTTCCCAGTTAAGTGTACCATATGCATCAGACGTTTAGCCAACGTTCCGTGGGCGTGACGACTGAGGCTGAGACTACAGAAGGAAGATTTGCTGATTTTTCTTATAGCCACTGAAACTCAAAGGGAGCACAAACTCCACAGCTAAGCATCCTGAAAGTACTGAAGGTGCTTTTATATGGACAAAAGTATTGGGACTAGGTTTGAGCTAGGTCACTTTCTTCCAGTGAAGGGCAATCTTAATGCTTCAGCATACCAAGACATTTTAGACAACACAATGCTTTTTGGACACAGTTTGGGGAAGAACCTTTTCTCCAGCATGACTGTGTCCCAGTCCTCAAAGCAAGCTCCATAAAGACATGTCTGCATGAGTTTGGTGGGTAAGAACTTGACTGGCCATACAGAGTCCTGACCTATGTAAACTACAGCTAGTTATAGCCCACAGAAACTCCAAAATCTTGTAGAAAGCCTTCCAGGAAGAGTGGAAGCTGTTATAAGGGGGACCAACTCCATATTAAAGTCTATGTAATTGAATGCTGTGACATTAAAGTCCCTGTATGTGTAATTTTAAGTGAAATGAAAGTGACCATTTGTCATACGTGAACACACCACAGCACACCTTGTGAACAGCATGAAATTCTTCCTTTGCATTTAACCCATTCACCAAGTGAAGCAGGGGGCAGCCAGGAACACGGCGCCCGGTGAGCAGTGCGCGGGGCCGGTACCTTGCTCAGGGTACCTCAGCGGTGCCTAGCGGTCTTGGGTATCGAACCCGGACTTTCTAGTCGCAGGGCGGATGCCTTAACCACTAGGCCACCCAACTGCCCGGTTTGTTGTGTAATACTTTTGTTCAAATAGTGTATTTTCAAATGAAAGGGGAAGAGGTCAGAACGTCCGGGACCATATTTGGTTGAGTGGTCAATGATGTCAACGTCTTCCAAAGGATGTCCAGTGAATTATACATTTGATCATGTTTCTTGTCATCCACAACAAATATATTGCCGTTATTTGAAGTCAGGATGATGCATGCTCTCTCCTTCAGCACTTTAACACCGCTACCTCATTTTCATTTTGCATGGATGGGTATTACTGTGTGAAATCCATTAGTATCATGCTAACTCTGTTATCATTCACCAAGTCCATGCGTTCCTTTGCATGAATCACACACGGCTTAGGCCCAGCTCCCATCCCATAATACTCACTCAGCCACAGTCCTGATAAGGCACAGCAATAATTCATTTTTAACAACCCAGACACTGGCTAATTAACACAGTGAATTCAAGCAGAAAGGTGGTGTTTCCCTGGCAAGTTTAATTGCGTTGTGCACATAGCAATTTAATGGCTCAAATTGAGAAGCGTTTGAACTCCAATAACTGTCTGAATACGTCTGGTCCTCTAAGACTTTTGACCATGTCTGTTTTTTTTTTTCTCCACTCCAGCCTAATCAAGTTTAGTTTTACCTGAGTTCTTTTAATCACTTACGTAATAGACTTCAGCAGGTTTTTCTCCCAAGGTTAATTATGTGGCACCAAATTCAATTTTGTCATGCGCTGATTGGGAATTCTTGGAAGTGTCTGCGCATTTATGCAATGGCTGGCTATACTATCAGGGTTTTTCACTGAACGTAACTTGGAAACTGAGCAACCAGTGAGGCTGGCAGTCATTTTCAGTGAGACAACGTGATGCCAGTAGCTCCAGCTGAGGCTGCCATCTGAGCTGAGATAATATTGCTAAACTTACACTCACAATTAGGCAGCTACAAAAGATACAAGCAATCTGTGAATGAATTAATTATTCAAACAAGACAGTGGTAGGATGTAAATGAAAAAAATAATTGGAAAAGAGATGTAATGATTTATGGTTTAATATACACTATATGGACAAAAATATTGAAACGCCTAACCTTTACACCAACAGTGACTTTAATGACATTTAATTACATAGACTTTAATATGAAATTGGCCTCCCCTTTGTAGCTAAAACAGCTTCCACTCAGCTTCCAAGGCTTTCCACAAGAGTTTCTGTGGCAATTTGTGCCCATTCAATCTGTAGAGCATTTATGAGATCAGACACTGATGTTGGATGAGAAGGGCTGGCTCACAATCTCCATTCCAGTTCATCCCAAAGGTGCTGGATGGGGTTCAGGTAAGGGCTCTGTATGGCCAGTCAAGTTCTTCCACGCTGAACTCATCCAACCATGCCTTTATGGAGCTTGCTTTCTGCACTGGAGTACAGTCATGCTGGAACACAAAAGGTTCTTCCACAAAGTTGGAACCATAGTGTTTTCCAAAATGTCTTGGTCTGCTGAAGCATTAAATGGAAGCCCTTCACTGGAAGCAAAGGACCTAGTCCAAACTGTGAAAACAGGTGTGTCCCAATACTTTTGTCATTTAGCATTATAAAAAAAATCATAAAACCATTTTACATTAAATTCTTCTTTGGAATGAAACCGTTTTAACTGTTGTTGTTAAGACTGATGTGTAAATCGCCTCTGTTCTGAAAAGCAGTTTGGGATGAATCACTAGTTATAGCTTCGGAGTGAATGGTAAGGATTAAACTGCAGTAGGCTGAATAGGAGTGCGTATTCAAATGTGTTGCCATGACATCGCAAAAACAATAAAAAAGATAACATAGTTTCCATATGCAGACTATATGGTCTTGGGGCTGAATGGTACGATTTGAAACTCTTTCATGGTTTCATATGGCATCAAACTCATAAAAAGCAAGACAATTCACTTTTTGATGATGTACCAATCCCTCCCCCCTCTGTTAAATGATTTTGAGTTTCATACCATTTAGTTATTTCAGTCTTCTCTGTCTTGATGATGCAATGTCTATTATATTCTGTGGAGTCTCATCAGACTCCTCCACGATAAAGATCTTTCACAAAGGAACCTAAATGTCCACCCACCAATCCAAATGATGACTTCCAGTGCATGTTATCATCTTAAACAACTTCCAAAAATTAGCTCAGAGAGCCTGAGGGTGTCAGAAAATGTTTTGTAGTATGAATTTGTATTTTTAGCATTATTGTAGCATCATCATCTAACAAACACAGTCTAAAAGATATAAACTGTTATGTTCTAAAGGATAAATAGAAATTGAAACTGGTAAGAAATTAATATTGTAACTTTTGTACTTAATTATCAAAAATGTTTCTGATTCTGATACTTTTACTGTACTGGGCATAGAACTTTAATAGAATATATAAAAAATGTAGTGTATGGGCTCTTTAATAAAGCCAATCTACATCACGTTTCTAGAGGTTAGTGGTTGACTGAAGGTTTGATTGGTTGATTTAAAGGTGCCATGATTTTTTCACGTTATGAGATTTTTAACATTAATACGAGTTCCCCTAGCCTGCCTATGGTCCTGTGGTGGCTAGAAATTGTGAAAGGTGTAAAGTCAAGTCAAGTAGATTTTATTGTCATTTCTACCATCTACACAGTACATAGTAAAAATGAAACAACGTTCCTCCAGGACCATGGTGCATGGTGCAACCTGCCCCTGTTATTTACCTCTGTGCATGAACCAGGCTGGAACACAGGCATCCATGCTATGGGTTTTATTAAACAAAACAAAACAGGAAACCGAAACCAGGCACGAGGGCCGCTAGGAACATGAACGTGAATACAGATACAGACTAGGAAGAAGAGGCGACAATGAGGCGATTGACTGACAAGGCAAAACAGAACTTAAATACACCACTTAATCACAGTAACAAACACAAAACAGGTGAACACAGGCAACCAGGGGCAGAAAAGAACAGAACGTCAAAATCAAAGTCTCAAACACATAACAAACAGAATCAAAACAGTGAAAAAACAGTGGCCCCTAGTGGCCACTGACCCAACCGTCACAGAGTGCTTTGATCATCCTGCTCCGCCGTTGAGAGAACGACAGCTCAGACGCCCGTTCTGGCATTTTCCCCCTATGTCGTCAGACGGGGAAAGGTTACCTCCCCTTTCTCATGCTTTGCCCGCCCAGAGAATTTCGCCCCCCTCCCCTAAAAAATTAGCTACACACACTGTCTATGCTATGTGTGAAAGACCACTTTTGCCTGTAGAGACATCATGGCTTTCAAATGAGTGAAAGATGGCGGTTGCTCTGTGCTTAGATGTACAAAGGAGCACAAATGTATTTTTAGTTCCTTCATGCAAGCTTCTGAAGAACCGGTGGGTTAATTTTATTTTCTCTGGAAATGCGCCGACACAATACAGAGCTGGTCTTGCTGAATGGCTGAAAATGAAGTCTGGATCAGTTCCAACTCTCCTTGGCTCAGCTACAAACCTCGGACACTTATCATTTTGTTGCTTTGCTGTATATGGTTACCTAGCTTTTTACCCGTAGAATGTAGCTGTAAGATTAGCTCTGCAGCTAACAGCTAACAGCCCAGTTAGCAGTCTACTGTCGCAAATGTAAAACTAAAGAGCATCAGTGTGAGTGGTGTATGAATACACACATTAACTCGAGTGCTGTACTTTTGTTATTTGGACAACCGTGCTGCTGTTAGTGTTATGGCATGTGCAATATCTGCCTTTCCCCTCATTGAAATGATTGAGTGAGCAAACCAGGGTGATGAGAACGGTAGCAGCGGGGCTATAGGCACTGCTTGACTATCAAGGAAATGCCCTTAATCTCACTACAGACGAAGTCAGCTTTCTTTTACCAGCTATGTGACTGCAGTAGCCATTGCTATACACCGTAAACATTAGCACATGGTACCGTGGCCGCAAGCAGATCCCTCCTGCACCCTCCACCTTGCTCCACTACTTTTCTCCTCGCCCCGTCTCTCTTTTCCTCATTATCATTTAAAGCTACAGAGACAGAAACGGCGCGTCCTCAGGAAATCTCTTTGTGGGACTGGCTCTAAGTGGCTGTAATTCTGCACCAGAGGTGAATTTCGGAAAGAGACTTCAGATACAGTATTAGTGGATCACTAAGGCCTATATAAAAGTATAAAAAAACAGCATGTCATGGGACCTTTAACAGCCATAATCAAAACCATCAAACAACACAGTGCAGGCCCCCACCGCCCACTCAGATATTAAACATCCTGAACTTCTGTAGCTATTAGTTTAACTGACTGTGGAAGCCCACATAACCTTATGTCAGTGTTTAGTCAGATTAATTCCAGCGATGGGGAAGGTCTTTGGCCTTCCTTTATTCTCTGCAGGCGTTTTTGTGGGTTCACAGATGAAGAGTAATGATAATTTTTTTTATGTTGTTAATATTGAGCGATGAAATGATTCTCTGTTCAACCTTATCTTTCATGTGTTAATATATAATCCATACTATATTTAATGATACAATGGATTATAATAATAACAGTTCAACATGGGCTAATTGCATCCATAGCCTGCAGTAGTTTGCATTTCAATGCTAATTCTGCTTCACAGCTGGATAATTCTTAAAAGCAGATATTAGGGATTATGGATATTCATAAAGAGTCTGAATGTTTTCCTATAAAAAACACGTGCTGTAAAAATGTCCATCTATGTCCATTCCCACTAGAGCGGCCGAGACTGTGGTGGGTCTCTGGGACCGTGCGAGTCGAGTGTGTGGTCCGCTTGTGCTCTCGGCCTGAAGATAGTGCCATGAATAACTGGAGTCTTAGACTCGCTGGACTGAGGTCTGCAGGCTGTTGTGTTTGACATCCATACAGAGCTGTGAAAAAAAACCTCACTTACTTTATACAAACTATTAAGACCAGAACAAAATTCTTAACCCTATTTCAATTATTGTTAACCCTTTGAACGCTAGCAGCACTGATCAGTGCCAAAAGCAGCAAAAATGGTAAATTGTTGTCATACGACCAAACTACTCTTTATATGGAAGTTCTCCTGGTTTGTGTTGATTCTCACTGTGTCAGAGCTCATGTTGAGCTTTGATGTTCATGTGTCACATAGAACCAAAGTTATCGTAATTTTGAAAAGTGGCAATAATAATAACAACAACCGCTAGTGGGGTTTTACAAATTGTCCATAAAGAACAAAAATGCTCAAAATAATGAAACAAAACCCCACAAGCCCAAGGAGAACTTTCAGGCATTCTACTTTCCAGTCACTTAAGGCTTTACAGAGCAAGTAAATTAGTAAGTAATGATGACTTTTTTCCAGGAGTAAAAAGAAAATCTTATAGTATAGTTTAGGAGAAATAATGAATCATTTGAAGTGAACTTTACTTTTGTTTTGAATGAGTAACCCAGTGCTGTTGGTGGCAGATGTCCAAGAGACAAAGTTAAAGCAGTAGTTGATGAGAACTTTAGCATGTATTATCCTTGTTGGATGAAGCAGAATCAAGGAGTAAGAGAAACGTTTGATGCTCCACCTCATAGTTAAACAGGCAACAAACTTTCCCAATTATCAAATTTCAGGAGAATGCTGAGGAAACCTGCATTTTTAGGATAAAACATAGACCAACAGCATCAAATAATATATGAGCATTAGCATCAGCATTGCCTGTCTGTGGTTGTTGTGGATTTATGGGTGAAGTTCTTGCATAGTATGCTGGATGTTTGCGGTTTCTTACATTACCATAGCTGCACCACTGTTAATCACCCTGTAATTTGAAACACCTGCAATCTGATTTGACAGTCATTGCATTTTCTAGTTTTTAACCCCAAGGACTCTTAGCGAATTAGTGAAAACTGAGTTCAACAAATAAAATGTCTAAAACAGTCTAAAACCAGTGTTTGCTCTCCTACCTGTCTTTCGTTTGCCGCGCTGGCATTCAGCCGCTCTCTGGACCCCCTCCCTCTATGGGCTTTCCCTACCCACTTATGTGCGGAGAATATCCTGAAACTTATTTCAGCTTATTATTTATAAACTTGTAGCAAATGTAGGTAGATGTTTTACAAAAACCTATCACTGTCCTCGGCTTTACTTAAGACACCACAGCAGATTGTACATGATTAAAATGGCTAAAAACATTAGCCACAAGAACAGTGGGAAAAAAGCTACCACATTGCTGTAATCCAGCTCATAACCCCCTGGTACAAAACGTTAGTGTTCTAAATGGCCTGGTTCAGGTGAGTTTGGAGTTAAGCATAAAGCAGTAATGTGTACTGACTGGGAGGACAGGTTCGAGAGCCTGTAATGAAGAGCTGTGGTTCAAAATGGATGTTTTTAACAGAGTAACAATGGAAAATCTTACTCACTCATCAAAGCTGGAAACTCCAGTGACAACATGATGAACTGAGGAGTAAATTAAAAGGTAAAGTGATAGATTGACAGCATCTCCAGGGTGTTTTTCTGCTTTTTGCCCTACGACTGCTGGGACAGATTCCAGCACCATCCGCAACACCGGTTTAGGATAAGAAGCTTGAATAGTGAATGAATGAATGAATGAGTGAATGAATGACTAAAAGCATAAATGATATTCACTCTGGTTCAAATGTAGGCACCCTGGTTTGTGTGGGTTGAGCAATAGGAAGGAAATGCTTGTTAAAAATCTCCCCAGGAACTTTGACGCACTTTGTCCAGTACAGTCCCACATGACTCAGATCTAACCAAGGAAACAAGAAAGTACATGACCCTCTCAATCGAAATGACTAACATTGTTCTTACTTTGACAGTTAGATGTAAATTCGTGCAGGAGCCTGCAGCGACCAGCTGAAAAAGCAAATGAAAGAAATAAGCTCTCAGCCCCAGTAGGATTAATAACTCAGTAATAAACCTGCAGTTTAAGGGCTCAGATTCATTGGAGTTTCTTTGGCCTCGGTACAAAATAAAACAGCTTCTACAGTGTCTCTTAATCTCCCTCCCAAATACTCTGCGTCTTGGTCATTGTTTATTAAATGGCAGACCGATGTATCACAGCTCTTAGGGCTACTTTTTAATGAACAGTGATGGTGCGTGGAGTTACTTACTCCATAAAAATCTCGCGAAGGATCACAAAGCGTCTTTAAAACATTCTTCAGATATCAGTGTAGTATTGCATTTTTCAGATATCAGCGCTATATTAAATCTCTTGGGTCTTGTCTGCCTCAGAAGTGAAATAGAGCTTTCAGTCCCGCTTGATCCTGAGAGGAATTTCATGGATTCCTTCCCTTATTACAGCCGGCTAAGGCAGGTCCCAGATCAGCCTGGGATGTGACTCAGGAAAGGAGCGCCATTCTGACGAGCGCACTCACCAGCCCGTTTGGATTAAAAACAAATATGGTAGTATATTATTACTTGGCTCAGACCGGCCCGAAGCTTTGGAGGAGGCTGTGTGGGACTCTAAAGCCTCCTGGGCAGTTTGTATATGTATTTTTCATGCTGTATTACACCCAGTTTATTAGAAGCATGCAGTACCTGCTGGGCGAAAACAAGTCGGAATCGTCTCTTCCATTACCAGGCAAACAAACAAGCACTCAGACTACCAGCCCAGCCAGAGCCTCGCAGGAATCCGCTGTTTGTTTTCCATGTGGTATTAGAGGTCAGCTTCTCAATCCTCAGGTAAATTTTGCTTGCCGGCGAGAAATAAAAAAAAAAGACAGATAAATATTTTCACGGAAGCTGGCGTTAGTTGAAAAAAAAAAAAAGTATGTTCGCCCTCTTTCTCCTTTTCCTCTGCCAGACGTGGAGTGCTTGGGCAGATTCCTCCTTTTTACCTTTTTTTTTCCTTTTCCTTTTTACTTTTCAGAGAAGTCCCTGGTTTGCAGGACTGACCGACACGCTTGTTTATTTTTCCCATGCCTACTGCAAATTCCAACATTTCCCCCTTGCTGAAAGGATCCATGTGTGCCCGGGCCAACGCGGCCCGAGAAGAGAGGGAGGGAGGAGGGAGAAAAGGGGAAAAGAGGCCGGGAAGGAAAAATATCAACAAGTCGTCATTTACATCAGAACAAAAACAAATAAACCCTGGAGAAAGGAGTGGCTTTGGCTTTTTTTTTTATTTTTTTTACTTTAACATAAGGAATCTATCTCATGTGGCTTTTGGCAGACCACCAGCCAAATCTAATATGGACTTATATACAAAGAAAGCGCCTAGTTTAACATAATGAATATTCAATCATGCGTAGACCCTGTAAAGTAATTTCACAGTCGTAGCTGAAAGCAGACATTGTTTAGAACCAGATAGGGGAGCGGAGAAGAAATAATAATAATAAAGAGCTAAACTGTTGACCCAAAGGGGCCCGAAAAATCTCACGCTGGATTAAGTGTTTACACTGCTGGCATGGACTCCGGCAAATGAGGCTGAATTCCAGCAGTGGATCAGCAGTGATCCAGTTACTGAGTGATGTCAGAGCGCACGGCCCCAACGCTCTCTAGGGGCCCCGTAGCCCTCAATACTGCACTTATGGCACGAGGTGTGAGAGCCAAGCCATGCACAGCTCCCTCATTCATCAGTCCAAAGCTTTGATTAAGCTCAGAGGTCCCACCTTATATAATTGCACTTATGTTCCATTCAAGCTAATGCACCAAAACTATCCTCTGACAGTGCAGCTTGTGTTTAAGTGTGAGACAAACATATTAGATACACTCTTAAAAATAATGTGCACTAAACAGTTCTTGGCTTGGATTTATGGGTCAAGGAAATGACAATCTATCCACAAAGGTGCACAGTCTGCCTATCCACAATTATCAGGGGTTAGTCAGCTATTTTCATTGGCTATCCACACTTCTGTGTGTTTCTCTCGGGTGAATGAACAAACTTTGTGTTTCCTGCTCTGCTCACTATGATCAATTCACAGCATCACAGAGTTATTCAAGATTTATTTGATGCATTTAAAAGCAGCACATTTACTCACACTTTCTGAGAGTTTAATGTGACTCATGTGGTGATTTTAAATGTTAGTCAAATGTCTTTGGCCATGTTAGGTGACAAACGCACCAGATCCTCTGATGACAAAACTTGATATTTGAAATATTACTCCAAACTCAGCAGGACCTGTCCCAAAAACTGACAAAGCAGGGTTTTAAACAACTTACAGAAACACTGAGATCTGGTTGAGGTTCAGGCCGCCTACTGTAACACCTGACTTACGTTTAAAATGATTCACAAACATTTTTGTGGGTCATATGAAACCCTGACCTGAGCGTCACTAATTCCTGGCTATGGCATCATCAATGATTAAACTTGCAATCTTGCAATGTTATGGCCTACGCTTGGACAGCTTCACCACTCGAGAACCTAATCTGGCATGTTGGAATCACACAGTTAAAGCTACATGTAAAGAAATGTAGCTTTAGAATTAAACATATGATGGCTCACATATAGCAGCATCACACAGCATAATATCAGTATAGAAAGTTTCGGGCCATCGCTATTGATTATACTGGCAATAACTTTGAGGACTATTGAGCTGTTTTTGCTTTGTTTAGCCCTGTTCCTGACACTTTTCTGACCTTTACAATAAATTAATTAATTACAACTCTAATTTGAACTAATCAAATGATAGAAAATTAGCTTTGAAAGTATAACATTTAAAATTTATAATTAAAAAAATAGAAATAAAGTACAGTGAATATAAACTGACTACAACAACGACTAACAATGTTTAAGATTATAAAGTCCTAACGATGAGTGCAATACAAGGCTATCAAATTAAACTAATTCACCCCACCATTTATACTGAAAAGATTTGTGTTTTTACAAAAATTGTTTGTCAAAAAGTAGTTAGTTCATAGCACTGCATTGCAGTTTTTGGTAGTTTTAATTTTAAGCATGTTGTTTTATTTTTAAGCATTTTTAAGCATGTTAGCATGTAGGTATTAATATTGAGGGTATATTTTGCAGTACTCAGCTTTATGGTCATCATTTCTTTCCATGGTTTTCTTTTCCTAACTATTGTTAAAAGAACATTGTAGTCAGAACAAATCTGTATCTCAATTTTCCTCGTTTGATGGTTATTGTTTTTTAAATTGGGTCAAAAGGTGATTTCAGCCCCTGCATTAATGAGTAAGAGTGATACTAGATGTTCATTAATGCCCTGGTAAGCATTTATTATGTACCAACAAAAAGAACATTTGTTAGAAATGCTCTGTGTCTCCAAACCGTTGATAGGCAGTACATTGATGGAAGGGTGAAAAAAAAAAAATCATTCTGAAAATGAAATTGACTGAAATTGAATATTTCACATCAGTGACTTTCCACTCTAGAGATAATACACCAGTTAGCATACAATGCTTGGTCGTTTTGCTCATGAATAAATAATTCTCGCCGCATATTATCTAGATGGAGCTATGATCACTGAACAAAGACTTTACAATTCGTAATGACTGTGGCCTTTCTGAGTCCACTGAACGAGGTGGAAATTGACTTGGATCAACTGCCCTCTTTCACGAATTTGGTCCTCAATTTAGGTTCTAAGCAGCTTTCACAGGCTGCAAGTGTTCACTTTAATTCTGCAAAAATAAAACAGGTTATCAGGTTTATTTTGCGATTCCAGGCAACCTTAATAAATCGGCTTAGCCACAGCCTAACAGCTTCATTCGCCGCAAAGCTGTCCTCGGCAATAACATGCACCACTAAGCACAGATTAATTTAATAACTCTTTAATATTCTCGGCAGAGAGGGGTACCATGCAGTCCATAGCATATGGGTCTCTTCGCAGAATAGAATATTGCTGCGGCTGCAGATTGAAAATTACGTAATCATGTCATTTATATTCTATTCACTCACTTCAAAGCCGAGCTAAAAAAGTCCAAATCGTTCACCCCACCGCTGGGAAGATTGTAAAATCTCCTTGAGGTATCAAACTGGAGAAGATTATTAGTCGGTCACTTCTCAAAGTAGATTTTGAGTTTTGCAAATTTCAGAGCTGATATCACTCAGACTGTGGTTCAGGTGGCGAATCACATCTATTCCCTTTTCTCTACTGCCAGAACACCCCTTAAAGAGGGCATTTAGAAAAGGCAGATGTCATTTTGTAGTGGTTATATACAGAACCATGACCGGAGAACCATCTGAATGCTCAATGTGTTCATAGCAGTTCAAAAAATAGCTATTTTGATATGTGCCATTCTAATTATGCTGGTTCTGATACAAAACAGTGGCCATCAGTTGTGATTTAGTGTGTAGGTGTGTTAGCTTGGCCTTTCCAGTCCTTTGCGTTTGTCACCTAACATGGCCAACGACATTTGACTAACATTTAAAATCACCATAGGAGTCACATTAAACTCTCAGAAAGTGTGAGAAAACATGCTGCTCTTAAATGCATCAAATCTTGAATAACTCTGTGATTCTGGGAACTGGTCATGGTGAGCAGAGCAGGCAACACAAAGTGTGTTCATTCATCCGAGAGAAACACACAGAAGTGTGGATAGCCAATGAAAATAGCCGAATAAACCCTGATAATTGTGGTGTGATCTAACTTGGTGTAATAGGTCAATATTTTGGTCGACAACTATTACAAATATATTTACAAAGTATTTGCATTGAGCAGCCAGTGGCTGTTAACGAGATGTTAATGCCTACAAAATGGTGATATTTTTATGTAATCAAATATCAAATATTTATAGAGTTTCCTCTATATACACACAAATATATGTACATTTTTAAGTGCCTGTGAGCTACAGAAATATATAAGAAGTTTGCATAAGACTGGCCATTCATTAAAAAATGAGACTTTTTTAAGAGTCTTTTAAAAATGGTTCACCACAACTGCATAACTGTCATTTTTTATTTTATTTTATATATGTACCGTTCTTTTTATCTGGTGTTGATTTCTATGTCAAAAAAGCCCATACAGTTGTTTTTCTCTTTCTCTGTCAGTCTTCCCTGTCTTCACTCACGGTAGCATGACTGCTAAATTGACTTATTTGGTGGTTTGCCTTGTTTTGGTTACCCTTTGAAACCCCAAAGTTTCCAAGCATCACATTCTTGTTTAAAACTAGCAGTTCAAAAGCAATTAAAAAGAGCTGTGGCTTGCCTTACGAGAGAGAGAGAGAGAGAGAGAGAGAGAGAGAGAGAGAGAGAAATGCTATTCCTACTGTTAAATCAAGTCCAGCAATCAGGACAGATGAGTACCCATACAAACTTATCATAACCTGCTGTTACCGGGCAAGCTGGCTTTATTAAAACAGTAAATAAATAAACATGGTGAAGTAGTAGTTTCAGATGGAAAATGAGCTGGAATGGGTGTTTCCTGCCCCCGGGAAAACATCCCCGCCGTGTGTGATTCATGGTAGGATAAACAGAAATGTACAGAGTGCACAGATTGCTCTGGAGCAAAGCAGCTGGATTACAGTAGAGTCAGTGTGTTCTGCGCCACCCTGCTCTTAAGATGAGAGTGCACTTGATCTATGAGTGTACTGTGTTCTAGCGAAGGGGAGGTGAAAGCCATAATTTAGTGTAAAATCAAATGTACCTACTTCTCCCCCTAACCCCAGTGTGCCTGATCAGCCAAGACATGTTTCCTTTCTGAAGTTTACTTATTATCACGTACTAATGTTGTACAAATGAAATACATCCCAACAGACTAGCTTATGTGGATTCTGACATGATAAAGGATCCTCAGGTTACAACAGTCTCGACACACAGTGGGCCAAAAAAGTGTTTAGTCAGCCACCAGTTGTGCAAGTTCTCCCACTTAAAAAGATGAGAGAGGCCTGTAATTTTCACCATAGGTTCACCTCAACTATGAGAGACAAAATGAGGAAAAAAAATTACATCGTCTGATTTTTAAAGAATTTATTTGCAAAATATGGTGGAAAATAAGTATTTGGTCAATAACAAACAAGCAAGATTTCTGGCTCTCACAGACCTGTAACTTCTTCTGT
>JBBPCW010000039.1:14985853-14999307 GCA_037974425.1 Phenacogrammus interruptus | reverse complement strand
ATGGCGCCCGTTTAGTGCGAATAGTGTGCATCGTTCCGCACTGCGTTTTCTGGCCGATTTCAGTGCACCATCCGGGTTCTTTCAGTGACCGAATTTAGCTTGGTTTTCAGTGTGAACGCACTACGCACTAAAAATCGCGCACTAAAAGTGCATAGTGCGCGGTTTTGGACACACGGACTGTCTTTAGGTGTCTACCTAACTTTTGGAAAACAAAAAGAACCAATGAATCAATGAAAATGAAAACCATGAAACTAATTCAGTCAGTTCGCATTCTAATTCCTAATTAAACTACTGGGCTACAGAGTAATATTATTTACAAAACAAGCATAAAATATTCTCCTTTTACAATGTAATCATTTGCAATTAAATCTACTTCATGTACACTGTTTACACGTGACACAAACTGTACAACGGCTTGTGTTTTGAACCACATACCATCCCTGTCCCTAGCATTATCACATAAAATATACAATTCAGTAGTAGTAGTAGTAATAGTAGTAATAGTAGTAGTACTGACAAGTTAACTAATAATAATTTCCATTTGAATAAATTGGAAAATTTTCCTGTAACTATAATGAAACATATGTATATTTTTTATATTCCATATATTCCATTGCTCTCAAATCTGAAAACAGATTATAGGAAGACAAAGGCGAGACTTTAACAAATAGCTTCTCAAAAAACCTTTCAAAATCTCTAAAGTCTAACAAAGTACCTTTAATGCAAGAACATCATATGCATTGTCACTTTACAGTATAAAGTACATGTCGGGTGCATTTGGTAATGGGGCTTTGTAAATATTATTTGCAAAGCAATTGGTTTTCCCTAATGGAATCTATACAGAAGAAATGCAATGATGATGGATGTGACTTCTTTCCAGAGGTTTGAAGATGTAAAGAATTGCTGCCTTCTCATGCTAACATAGAGGAGATATCCGTGGCTGCAGTGCACTGATTGCAATGCAATGCAGTCATTGTGCAATGGGAAATGGTTTTCTACTATAATTTAGGGCTCAGAATCATCCTTTTGGTTCTATTCAAATGACAGACCCCCACATCAACCCCCACCCAATGTTGAAATGATGGTCTGCGATGTTTACCGATTTACAGAAACAATTTCATTTATTTACTTCAAAAAAATATCCTTTGCCCAATGATGCCAATTATGTTTACTAAGTTGACTAAGGAGATCTGACATCTGCTGGCCCAAAGGTCAGTGGACACTGGCTCCTTGTCTGAGCTCTCTCTCCTACGAGAGAAATAAAATAATGATTTAAAGTGAGGTTACAGTTCACTGCACACAGAAGTTTTGGTTCTGTGCTCTTTCTTTGTCTTTACGACTCTCTCTCTAGGTTTCCAAAGAGTAATTTAGACCCCCAGCATTGCCATTTGGAGAAAGATGTGCTCTGTGGGTTTGGGAGCCACAACAAGAGACTAGGGGGCTAGTAAAAGGGCTGGCAATCCTTGCAAACAAGTTGACTGTGGTTAGCAAGACCCTGGAGTAGCTGGACCTCACTGGAGTCTGTCTTTTCCCCCTCCAGTTTTGGCAAGATATTGCAAAATACAATGCATTTCAGCTCAGCAGTGGACTCTAAAAAACCTCTAAAATACTGGTCCAAGTTATGGAGTCACAGATGCAGCCTCAGCAAGCTCAGATCATTTTAACGTCAGAAGCTATTAATGTGCAATTACAGACTAACAGCTTTCTAACTATCGTCTTGCAACTACCGAACTCTATGTTCCACAAATTAGTGGTTAGTATCTTTAAAAAACTATTAGCTCAAGCACAGTGTTTGGAATAGAGACAAACATGTAATTAGGCTGGCAGAATTGCACAAGGAGTCACAGAGGTATGTGTCCTGATCAGCAGTGGTCTTATTAGCACCCTTTTAAGGGTAGAGAAGCTGCCAAGCTAAAATTAAGAATTCAGCACTATCTCCAGTTCTAGGATGGGATGCTCTTAAAGAGTCTTTAAGCCTTAACAGTCCATAACTGTCAAAGGAGCCTCACAGCTGCCTCAGGACTAAAAGGACTCACTTAAAGAGAAGTTATTGCTCTCCTATGGTGAAGTATGAGAGTATCTCCTGACATATCTAACAAATGTGGGGCATTATTTTGAGTGTGACCTGTGCTGCAACCTGAAATGAGATCTTGTGCAGAGATGAAGTCGAATGCTTCAAGATATTTTGGACTTTTATTTGAGAGCAGCATCCTGGAGTTCAGAGAGGAGCCCTCGGGATGTTCTAGGTCTTCAGAGAAGGGCTAATGATTTCTGGGAAGTAAAACAATACATGTGCAATTTTTAGTCCTTTTTTTGATCAACCTCAGCAAGTACAGCAGTTCTACTCTGAAGATTTGTTTGAAAATAATAGGCTAAGTTACTTGAAATGTCCAATGGAATGTGATCTAATCAAAACCTCCTATTGCTTCGGTCTTTGGGTACTGGATTAGAGGATTAATGTGTCAGATTAGCCATCAGCATTGGTGAATTCAACCAATCCCAGTTGACAGTTGACATCAATTTTGTGAGGAAAAAAAACACCACTCTAGGACTTCTGGAAAACTTAGTAATGACACGGGCTGTGAATACAGGTGGCAGGCTAACCAGTATTTGTCAGATGGTAAACAACGTAAATTCTACGCTAGGACTTAATATAAAACATTGTGTGTCATTAACAAGCATCAGATGTCTGTTAGCGTAGTGCTAACATATGACTATAATTCCATATCCCTTAGGGATTCTAGCAGAACGATCATTTCCTCATATTTTGACCATGTTGTGATATTTATGGCCCTTACTTAAATAATCATGGTTCACCACTTGTAGTTCAAAAGTATTATTCAAACACCCATGCCAACTTAAAATGTTTACAACATAATATTGCAATATGAGCTGTTTTGTAGCGCTCTTAGCCAAAAAGTCATTACAGATGCTTGAAAGAATTCACAACTAATTCTTCAAGTCTAATACCGGAAAAGTGTTTTCTGTAGTGTCATTAGTGGTCTATAGACCAAGATATAAACCACCAGTGAGCAAGTCAATATCATCATGTATAAAGCATACCGTATGTGGAAACACTCAGTGATATTTAAATGAAAAGTGGTCTCACAATCAAATATGGTACAGTTTATTAATTTCTGTCTTACATAAACTAAGAACTAAGAAAGAAGTCAAGCCCTCTAAGATCCAAAGTGAGTTCTCTCAACACTATCCTAATCTGTCTTTGACCATACATGCACTTTCTTGAGGGGGGAATGTTTTAAAGAGGATCTATGCCTTTAAAGTCAGGCTTTATCAACCCCACATAAAATATGCATGTAAGCTTTCAATTTCCAACATCAGAGGGTGTGTTTATCTCGACTTATCAGCTACAAAACAGAAATATTTTCTGGAAATCAGTCACTATGGTCTGCTGTTAAAGAGAGTCCATTTACAGCAGTAGTGCATGCACACTTGGTTTCAAATCATGCATAGAAATATTTTGAATTGGTTTGACCATGACTGGTTGGGTCATTAGTCTATTACTTCCCAAAGTTGCCTTCATCTTGTAATATAAATAAGATTGAATTGATATTTAAAAAGTTGCTTTGTGCAGGATTGAACAGCTTCCAGCACCAAAACATGTAATCTTTCAGTGAAAAATGTAGTATAGTTTGAACTTTATTGACTTGAACATCATTTCCACACAAATCAAATATATTATACCAACATTTCTTTTTTTACGTTTGCTGTTTCTGTTTATTTTCAGTTCACTCGCTTTTGAGAATTATTGTACTGATCTGGAACGGATGTGTTCTTTCAGTTCAAGTTCATTTGAAACACTGTTATTTTTTTCTGAGTTGTACACACGCATTTTTCCTTTAACAGAACTTCTTGAACACATTATCTGAGCCATGGCATGCTATGTGCGGTCAACAGGACTGGGAATTGGTCAGAGGAGGATAGAATGTTTGTTCATTATTTGAAGAGTAAAATATAAGTCCAACCAACAACACTACAGAAATGCATCCACATTCATATTCTTCTCTATTGTGTACAATGCAGAATATTCACCACAGAGAGTGTTTGGAATACAAATTAACTTTGAACGGCTTTACTGTTTATCAAATTTCAAAGAGCCGAGCGCAAATTCAAGTCCAAGCCCTAGTTGCGGAAATTGACCCTCGAATTTACGTCAGTTTCAGTCCTGGAGTCGAGTAATACGGCATTGGTTTCCTCATATTCCAGTGAAATTTTATCACTTTCTCCTTCATTCTGTGATGTTGAAAGCAGACTTTCCTCCACACAGCTGGCTTTGTGTGGCTCTCAGAGTCCATGCTGGTGTTTTTGGGCACAGGATATTTTTCTGGGGTGATGAATACGTTGGTTATTTCAGGAATCCCGTGGTCTCCAGTAGAAGCACTGGAGGGGTTGGGATCTGAATGAGTCTTTAAAGTGAAGTGTGCTCTCTTGGGATGTGCAGCATGGCTCTATGCTAGGTCCACTCACCTTTGGTCCACTGAAGAATGTATGTGGCTTTGTATCCTGCTTGCAGGATCTGTGTTTGCCCCACAGTCCATTATTTCCATTTACAGATTTATGCAAAAATTTGGCCTACCTGGTGAAATTCTGCAAAAATAAGCACATAATCTTCAGCAGAAATCACACTTTAATGGGCAGTTGCTTTTTAATGTTTGCAAATTTATGGCAGTTAATAAATTATAACCAATAGAAACAACCTACTAAAATGCCAGGAAAACAACACATATAAGAAAAAATTAAGTAACAAATCTATCTAGCTGGGTTCAAACTTGAGCATACGAATACAGCTGTCCTGGATGGCATGTTGGACAGGCGTCCTGTCGAAGGCATTTCTCTACATTTCGTCCTATGGCTGTTGGGATAGAAATACTCCCCACAAGCCTTATTAAGGAATAATTTATGTAGGTGTACTGCTTTTTTGGTCACAGTAGAGGCTCAAGCAATACATTGCACTAAAGAGTCTTGTAATAGTAGCACAGTCATGCCAAGCCAGATTGAAATATTTCAAAGTACATCCAAACCCCCATATTTGAACTGCAGCTAGTGCCAAATCAGTTCATGTGCATCCTAAAGGCTATGGGTACAATCTGTCTTCTGTCACCATCTACTCATGCTATTTAGATAGGAATATAATCTGAGTTCAGAGAGGGGAGTGAGCGAGAAAGAGAGAGAGAGAGAGAGAGAGAGAGATAAAGAGCGGGAGAGAGAGAGAGAGAGAGAGAGAGAGAGAGAGAGAGAGAGAGAGAGAGAATGACCCAATAAAAGCCGGTTCATGAGTGGAAACACAGCTGATTTTGGTTAAAGCTTAGTAAAGCGGCACCTTAGAAAATGTATTTTTTGTTATCTACATTTCTGATATGTATATATTTCATTTTCCTTCCATCAGCATGGGCCATTGAAACTCCTTAATGATGGAATTCATCCCTCATGGAACAAAGACTTTTATGCACACTTTTCTTTTGTCTAGAGTCTAGATCTCAATGGAAACTCAACTCATAGTTTCAAAGCAGCCTAACATTAAACCTCATTGATATGATAAGGTAATGACTGTATCAGAGATTGTATCATAGAGTGTAGGTTGTTTAGTAATGACACAGTTGAACAAAAGCTTGCCGGGACAGCACACTTTTCTTTCCTCCTCAAACACAAGCCTGTCTTTTCCTGGTGATTGGGTGATGAGTTTTAAAGCACACACATCCAAAGACACCCACAAACATCAGTGTGTTTGTTTTGTTAAGGGTGACAGTGTAACTTACATGCTGGGTGTTGACCTTTGCTTGGTCTTTAATCCTAAATGCCTGAAGCAGCAGGACACATATAGGATCCCTCCTCTGGGTAAAGGTAGAGCTGAAAAACAGGGACAGTTCCAACCATCTCCTTACACACGCAATGGAGCGGTTCAACAGGCCAGACTAATCAATCCAGACTAAAGTGTTCAGATTAAAATATTCATCCACAACTGAATATGAAAATGTTAAAGTTGCCGTTACTCTTGCGGGATTTCCAAGAAACTGATTTAGAGGAGAAAGACAAAAACTTTATATATAAAGATATATAAAGATAGAAGTATCTCTGTACAAGAGGGTTATCTACAAAGGATTTTTTTTTAAAAATACAAGTACTTGCACCTTTTAATATTGCACATTTGAATATTTCACATTATAGTATTATTGTACATTTTGAATATTATACTTTTTAGTATTGCACATTTTGAATATTTCACATTTTAACAATTGCACATTTTGAGTATTGCAAAAGCTACGTTCCCTGACCGGGAATCAAACCCGGGCCGCGGCGGTGAGAGCACCGAATCCTAACCACTAGACCACCAGGGACCACCAATGAAGAAAACACATCAACACAATTATGTCTTTTATTGTAGAGCTTTAAGAGAAACTGTATATGTTCAGGTGTGTTGAGAGATTAAAATAAGTAAGTGGGACAAGTCATATTATTTTGTGTAATGTAAAGCATTTACATATAACTAAATGAATGGACAAAATAAAGCATATCAGATTGCACTTATTACTTACAATAGTAAGTTTTAATTATGTGAACACATTGCATTGAACATGAAAAACATGTGATTTCCATAGAATGAATGCAGTTTCCATCATCAAAACAAAACCTTGTATTAAAAAAAACACAGCTTTACAGGAGAACTAAACAATCTACTTACTTCTTAATATAAAACAATGTAAATGAACTTTGTTTAAATTTAATTTCAGCTCATCTCTATTGTTCCATTTGTCCTGAAAATCCCAGCTAGCATTTTCACTTGTTTAGAAAAAAGTAAAACGTGACTATAAAAGGACATACAAGGTTTTTTTCTGATAAGCACAGTATATCTCACGTATACAGTGATATCAGCTCTTCCATGATTCTAGCCTCTCGCCCTTGGTCTTGTTCATGCAGCTCTTAGATTTGTGCCACAGTGTAAGCTTTCAATGCAGACTAGAGCTTTCCTTCTTGCTGTTGGTTTTGTTAGTTGGATGCTTGTTTATTTAGCATTTGATTGCCCGTGAGCTCTTTTTTCTCCATAAAGCTCAGCAATTGTTTCATTTAAAGGATGTTTTTGAACAAGAAGGTTACAATCATGGTTTCAGTCATGTTTTTATCATTGATAAACTACAGTGTGTGATCACTGCTAGTTTAAAGAACTCTAACATAATCCAAAATATCTGGGAAGAACCCTTCAACGGGTACAAAACATTTCACATTATGTGGAAGTTTTTTAAACCTTAGCTTAAGGTTTCATGGATCTTCTATGGCATCATTCAAGGAACTTTTTGATACAAGTAAATTTAAAGTATTGTCTTTGCAGTGTGTGATAAGGTCTAATATTTATTTGCTAAATCTGCAGCAGCAGCAATTTAATGTGCAAGAAACAGCTAGTTCTGAATATTCTATTCTATTCTATATAGATTACGGTTTTTCCTCTGTCAACAACTCATTTAGAATCAGACCACACTTTGGAGATTATGGGATGTCTGCTTCATGTGCGTGGGTGAATATAATTCCTTATCCTTCAGATTCCGTTCATATATAAAGGTGATGAAACAGCTTGTCACTCCCTTTTCTTTCTCTCCTAAGACCTGAGATATTTGGTTTCATGTACACCATTTCTTAATAGGAATAACACTCATGGCACATTGATCCCTATGTGCTCCTGTGCAGCTTTTCTAAAGAAAACAGGGTCTCTTCTGTAGTTGTGCTGAAGCGTAGGGGCTCTCTTGTTGTTCTTTAACGGTGAGGTGATCTCAGCATTGCTGCTGTCAGTGTGGCTGCATGGAGAACGCTTCACCCTAAAGAGTCCTACAGTGGATGGTTCAACAGCTTGTGTCACTGGACTGGATGCTGCTGAATACCTGTAAATCACTTCAGTAATAGCTTTCTTTTCTTTCTCTCTCTCTGTATCCTGAAATGAACTCCCGAGCGTAAAGTTAGATGCCAGAGAAAGAAATGATGATGGTAATAAACACAATATTAATGGCTGTGGAAATATAAGCACCATTAGAACTCCATTAGAATTATATCATACGATTATTTCAAGAGTTATTCTGGCAGTGTGGAAGCATCGACTACATTTACATTTACATTTACAGCATTTAGCAGATGCTTTTACCCAAAGCGACTTTCATTGCCTACCTACAGGGGACAGTCTCCCTGAAACAACTTAGGGTTAAGGGTCTTGCTCAGGGACCCAATGGTGGTGCTGAAGGTAGGATTCGAACCCATGACCTCTTGGTCCGTGTCACGGTTCAGCCAGCGATTGTTAGGGGTTGCCGTTTTGGTTTTGTTTTGTCTGTGTTTTTGGGACTTTTATTTTGATGTTCATGTCTGTTTAGTTCATTTGTCACGTGTTTTGGTTTTCACCTGTTTGTGTTTTGTTCTTTGATTACTGTCTGTATTTAAATTCTGTTTGTGTAGCCCACAGTTATCTGTCCATCGCCTCATTTACCCTGGTTTGTTTCTAGTTTTTATTTATTTTCTTTCTGTTCCTGTTTTCATGTTTCCTGTTTAATAAAGAGCCTGACTGTCATGGATACCTGCCTGCCTTGTCTCTGCTGCCCCCGAGGTAAATCACGGGAGCCGGCTAGACCCGGCCCCCGTGACAGTCCGGAGGCAAGTATCCTACCCACTGAGCTACCTCCACCCAGACTTTTTAGTGTAGCATGAGAAAGTAATTTCATCAGTGATTTGGCTAAATGACCTAGAGATCTAGTCACGTTTGACAAACAGTACAGCAGAGGCCATATTTGTGGAACCCATTGTTAGAACAAATAGATCCAACTACTGTAGATCCAGATTTTGTAGAAAATAATTTCCATGCTGAAACGCTGCTGTGTTTCAGGGGCCGGGGGCCCAACAGCTTGACCTCTGGCCCTTAGCCCAGCGCCGACGGAGGTCTGGATCTGCAATAAAAGAGTGTCAAGTTTCCCCTCTGAGCTACTGCGGTCCCGGAGAGATGAGAGTAGCGCGTTAACCCCTGCTGCCTGGCAAGCAAAACCTCTTCCTGTCAGCAGAGCATTCGTGAGCATGAGACGAAGATAAGATGGTGTTGCTTCCTCCGGCTCTGCAGGCGCCCCGTTTAAATGACATGTTCGGAACTCTCCGAAACGTTGAATCATCCGTCATCAACTGGAATAATGTAGTATTAAATGGAAAGGGGCTTTGTGGTGGATGAGGAAGTATGAGCAGCAGACCTCAAGTTTTATTAGGCATACGCTCCAAATGTACTGAAAGAATGCATATCAGTGAATAAAGCAGCTTACTGTTCGAGATTAGTTAGAACCACTTTGAATGGATGGAAAGCTCAAGCTGCAATCTTAAAAGGCCAGAAAGTGCTCCATTTGAGAAAATCTGCAGTTTAATGACGAGACTTGCTCTTTAAAATGAGACTGGGGCAAAAGTAATAAAATTGCTTCTCCTTTTTCACTGAAAGAACTTTTGTTCTTCACTTTGGTGCCTGTGTTACCATCCCTGTTGTTTTTCTTTCTAGAAGGTCACCTTTTAACACTCTGACAATACACCCTGTTCTTATGCGCAGTTTGGTGCTACCAATGTTTTTAGCTCTTTATAAAGTCACTTGCTGACATTTATAGGCCCGTTCTGAGCAGGAACTAGTGTCTAATCTTCAGCTTTATCAGATTTTCCTTCTCCTTTGAGGCTACTGTCAGGGTAAAAGAATTTGGCAGTGGCAGCATAAATACATAAATTGCAGTTGACTGTCCATGAGGCCTCCTCCTGCTAGACCACTGTTCTGTGAATGGTGTAATGAGTCCACCCTGGGTATTTAGCGTAAGAGACGGCCTACTGCTGTGTGACTCCTATATTCACGTAAACCACTCTCTAGAGTGCATCTACCATCACACCTGAATGCTGTATCTGTGCCTGTGAATGCTTGTGTGAAGCAGAGATGGTCATAAGGCGATTTATGCAAGTGCATGTCTGAGTCTGGTCCCTGGAGTGTGAGTCGAGTCGTTAATCCTCAGCAGAAAGTTGTAATTTAGACTCATTAACTACAAACATTGTGTGGTTCCAGGGTAAAGCTGTCAGGTTCAACAGGGCTTCACATAACATGCCTTTCACAGTTGAAAAAACCTTCAATCTGAAGGATTGAATTGACTCTGCATTTGGGTTGGCAGTTCTAATATAATCAGTTTTGTTTGTATTTTTTTTTATCAGACTAAACTTTTTCTTCATTCTTGATTACAAGATTCAGTTCATCTGTGTTGAGTCAATTTGCCTCTCAAGTTCGAGTCGCTGATTCAAGTCCCTGCCTCTCATGTGTGGTTTTGTGTTTTCTCACTGCAGGAGAGTATTTTCCGTAATATTTGCAGATTTACAGATCAATGGTAATGGGCCAGTGTGTTTATGTGCCATGAGAGTCTGGGTAACAGCCGCTCACTTGCACGCATTTGATCCCACAAAACACATACACACACATGTGGAACCATACATACCTCACCTCCATGTGTGTTTACACTGATAAAGTACACCAACATCCAGCCCAATATGTTTAAACATCTCTCTGGCCACAGATTCACCATCCCACACTCCTGTCATGTCTTCCTTCTTTCAAGTCGCCCGAAAATATTCATGTTTACTGAGCAAATAGCAAATGTTCCACTAATGTTCACCTGATGTCTTTTGATCCTTTCCTTTTCTTAGTGTTTCAGGAATTTAAAAGGACAGTTCAGCAAATCACAAGTTTTCTCTAATCCCACACGTAGTTCATCAGCCAAGATAAGTTGGTGCCCAAAGTCTGCTTCTTTTTGCCCTGCAGCCACAAGGCTAATGCAGCTAACAAAGAATGGTTTGTTTTAGACCCAACAAATTAGCATTGTGCAAACTGTACACTTTAAAAAGATCTTCTCATGCACGCTGTTACTTCTCAGAAACTGCTGATTGAACTCAAAATATCAAGCCAAAATGATGCATTCAGACTTTTTAGTTTTCTCAACAGTTGATCTTTACTAAAGCAGGAAAAAAATAATCAGTAGTTGCCACCGTTTAGAACAAATAGTTTTCATTCAATATTACATATACTGTAACCTAATCAAACAGGACTAAGCACATTCTCTATGAAGCATGAAGTCACTGGGTATTTTTAAGTGCTTGTGATATCCGTGGCATGCCCGAAACAGCATATTAGCTCAATACTATAAAACTGCCTGGTCCTATTTGTCTCCCAAACTTAGTAACACCTCTGCCCTTCACTCAGCAGCCTGAGGTTTGATTCCTGGCCCATGCAAGCACATCATGCTGCACCATTAAGCATTCCTGGGAAAGACTCCTGTATCAGCCTTCCTCTGTAACACAATTAGATTGGAATTTGTACTGGATAAGAGTGTCTGCCAAATGCATTAATGGAATGTAGGCTAAATGTCCTTTTAAAAAAAATTATGAGTTGGTTAAACAAATGGGCCTCATTTAGGATGATGACAAAATCAGCTGTTTTTTCAGAGAATGTATTCATATGAAAGTAAAAGAACTGTCATGTTGCTTTGAAATGTTATAATACACAATATGGTCAAAGGGTTTGGGCCAGGCCCCTTACTTCCAGTGAAGGGCTCAATCTTAAGGCTTCCACACACCAAGACTTTTTGGACAATGACACGCTTTGTGGACACACCTATTCTATTCCATCATGACTGTGCCCCAGTGCACAAAGTAAGCTCCATAAAGACATGGTTGAATGAGTTCGGTGTAGAAGAACTTGACTGTCCCACACAGATCCCTGACCTCAACCCCATCCAGCACCTTTGGGAATTGGAACAGGGATTGTGAGCCAGACTCGTCCAACATCAGTGTCTGACCTAATAAATGTTCTACAGAATGAATGGACACAAATTCACAAAGAATCTCCAAAATCCTGGGAAAGTCTTCCAAGAAAAGTGGAATCTATTATAGCTGCAAAGCGGGATTGACTTCATATTAAAGTCCATGTATTTGAACACTGTTGGTTTGATGGTCAGGCATCCCAATACTTTTGTCCATATTGTGTATATGGTTTCAAAAACCTTCACTTGTTTTTCCAACTTCAAAGCTAAATGTGTTTGTGCTTGCTTTCAGGTTACTGGTGGGAGCTCCATTAGAAACAAACGGGCAACACCAAACAGGTGATGTGTATAAATGTCCTTTAAGCAGAAGAGCCGCAGGCCCCAGCTGCACCAAGCTCAACTTAGGTATTCCGTCTCCACCTCACATTCCAGGGTATTATCTTATTTGTGTAAATACACTTTAAAGGGGTCGTAACTCTTTACTGTACCACTATAATTACTGCTCAATGTTTCCCTTAATCTAAGCTCACAGTCGTGGTTTGGACAAAGCATTACCAGGCAGCTCTCAGTGTGAAAAGCTACAGGGGGAGACCATCATAATGATTCATTCTTTCCTCAGTCCTCAGTTTACATACATTTTCACATCTGTGCTCCTGCATGTGTCGCACATCTGCATGGCACTGCAAGTTCAGATGCAGCAGTGTGTGTTCAAATAGTAGGATTCAGCATGCAGTCTCTGCAAGCTGGTTAAACCTGACTAGATGGAATTACTAGATGTTTTTTATGTCCAGTTAAGTTAAGATACCTCTGTAATCTGTATAAGAGCAATGGTTAATGTCGACAGTATCAGGAAGCAGTTTCAATGCATGGCTACAAAAGTTTGTTTTGTTCTTCATTTTGTGTTTCCCTTTAAGGAAAGATATCTTTGACAAATGTCTCTGAACGTAAAGATAAAATGAGGCTGGGGATGACGCTTACCTCCAACCCTAAAGACAACAGCTTTGTGGTGAGTAATGTGGACACTGTCTTCCTTGTACAGTAACCCCTCAGTTTTACGCGGCCCAGCATTCAGTCTAACATGGCTTTCTTCTGAGAACCAAACTGTATTACCGCCACCAATCCAGCGGTGGCGGTAATACACTGAAAAGTTGTCAACCGCCATAAAAAGAAGAAGAAGCCTGCTGCAGCATGTAGTATAAGTGTTCTGTGACTTGTCCTCATATTTTAGTGTTTTACCACCCCCCCCACACTTTCGACATTTATCTCCATATATTTAGTATTAGTAAGCTGTACCCTGTCTAAACATGTGAGTAGAGAGAGTTATTTCAACCTTTTTTTTGTGTACGAGTCTTTTTTTCTAGCTTGATGCACGCTAACCGCTAATGCTAATGTTTTTAAAGCAAGTTTTTTTATTCTGATTATTTCTTTACCATTTTCTTTAAGGGTAATACATTAAACTGACTTTAAAATGAAATTAAAGTGTTCTGGGAGCATATTTAGGGTTTACGCAATAAAAATAGACATTTTTATTTCAAAACACAACAACGTGGTTTTTCAATATAAGTGGGTGCTTAACCCACACGAAAAGTGGGGGATTGCTGTATATGCATTATAATTCATTATTCAGAACTAAGGAGCATTTGTGGA
>JBBPCW010000039.1:14934101-14944887 GCA_037974425.1 Phenacogrammus interruptus | reverse complement strand
ACATATAACACACACACACACACACACGAAACACACACACACACACACACACACACACACACACACAGAACACATCTAACATCAAGGTGAATAAGAGAAAAAAAAAACTGTGAAGATTACGTCAGTAAAATGTTGGTTAAGACATATTAAAAGTTTCCTTAAAGTAAATAAATAAACACATAAACACATAAATAAATAAATAAATAAATAAATAAATAAATAAATAAATAAATAAATAAATAAAAGAATCAATAGTACACAGTGGAGAGCATTTTAAAACTGGCCAAAGCATACACATAATCAATAAAAGATATAAACAACAACAACACACACCATGGAATGACTGAACTAGTTTATTTTGTCCTTTAAATCTTTTTGTTGAAATCATGAAATGTAACCAAAAAAAAAGAAAAATACTCAAACATCTGCAGTAAAGAGTTTGAAAAGTAGCCTTTATTAGCGCTGCTGCAGTTTTGTCCTGTTGCTTCACCTTCATAAGACACTTCTAAAGCCCCAGTAAGGAACTGCCGAAAGGGCGGCACACCCCCTCAACGTTATTAAAGCAAACGCTTCAGCTAAATTAAAAAAATGTGAGTAATGAAAGTGATGTGTCATGCTGATTTTGATTGTATGATCCGTTTAATTCACCACATTCATTATAAAGCGTTGAGCTGAGGTATATTACTAGTTTATCATATATTTGCAAATCGTGCTGTTTGCTTTCAGTTTCAGAATAATAGATCTTTTTTTTTTTCTTCTGTCAGTCCACTCAAAAGATTCCAAATACCTAAAAGAGGGAAAGGAAGCAGCGACTCATAGGCACATAAAAGCATCATTTTAACAGGTATTCTTTTCCATTTTTTCTATGCACTTGTTTGTGCATGTCTGCATAATTAATAATAGCACTCAAGACCAAAAGCTGAATTAATATGCTTGAGAAATTAGTAGGTTAGCATTGTGTTTACGTATTGCATGGCAGTTAGTCTACAGATAAGTGTATTGCTGTATCGAAAAAGGGAGAAAGAACACTTTTAGTACATCAGGATAACAGACACTAAAATACTACTTCTAATAATAATAGTAATAAAAAAAACACCATACAACCCACACAAACATCTTTTTTTTTTGAGGTGACAACTCCCAAAGGCTTATCAAGACCGCCATTGTTTTCCATTGAGCACAAGATTTTACAATATGATGAATATTCTTCCTTACATAATTCAGGTTATTGTCTGGTTGCACTATAAAACCACATGCATGTAATACTAAATGGTGCTTTCAAAGCAGTGGCAGTGTAGATTTCTACAAACCTGTCTGTGAAAATACACTATAGATTGCATATTGGTCTCAAAAGTTTGAGCAGTTGAAGGGTTTTCCAAAAAAATTGAATCACCTTTCCTGCAGTGTTTAAAGAGGTACAACTTCAACAGTTCATTTGTTATCCTTAAATGACAGAAACCATGACAGAACAGCTTTCGATCCTTTACATAACCAAGTGAGTACTTATTTTCATTCTTTTTTAATCTATACTGGTGTACTTAGATGCAACACAGGTTTGGGTAAAGCTAGAATAATCTTATACGGCATGTGAAACTAGATTCAATCTCTTTTTTCAATTTCTCCAACAGCCTTGAAAGGAAAATAGCCGCTGGAAGGTGCAAACTGCAAAGAAAGGCAACTCATGTTTGGTGATAACAGTACACTTAAAACACCTATTAGAAAAGGCAACTTCATGAATGGCTGAAGTCATGATTAACAGATACAAGTGGTAAGCGGGTAGCTCTGAATGGACATCGCTCCGGACTTTCAACGAAAACCACAAGCAAACACAAAAAAAGCCTGTTCACAGCACGGAAGTTCACACACATGTAAAGACTCATGCAGTCAAATACACACCCCAAACATCCTTGCTCACATCACGTCACAAGTAGAACAAGAAGATACGCGACAGACATGACAAAGGGCGGCAACGTTTCTTCCTAGAAAGGTCTATATGTGGAAAAAGGAGGGAACCGCGTGGCAGACTGCTTCCCTCGTCGGCCTGTGAAGCCACCCTTCTACGTACAATAAACACACAAGGTTATCAGGTTGGGGGAGGAGCGTTGTGAGCCATGCACAGTGTGGTTGGAACACCACGGTTCATGACACACACAGAGTCTGCGGGCTCCCTGCTCCGGCCGTGCCGCTGAGCCTCTACAGACGGGAAAGAAAAGAGACAACACAACAGTTATTACCCCCCACACACACACACACACAAACACACACACACGGCACACAGAAAAGGTGAGTGAGGTGGAGGATGGGGCTGGAAAAGAGAGGAGGCGAAAGGGAGGAGGCAGGGAGGAAAGATGATAGTAGGCCAGAGGGTCGGGTTGATTGTTGAACTCGACATGGTAAAGCATACATGTTTACCATGAGTCTCCATCATGCTGATGTGTACGACATTGTGCTGAATGTGACTTCATCCTTTGTTCCAGAATAAAAGGCTGCATCCCGTTCAAACCATGCGTTTTCCCTCATAGTTCCCTCATAGTGTTAATGGTTTAGTTGATTTTCATGCATTTCGGACCATTTTTCATTTTCAAGTGCACTCGGACATGCCGCCTCCACCCGGAGGCACACTTTCATAATTTTTTTCTTTTTTTCTTCTTTTCGCTCCTTTCAGTGACCTTTTCAGGACCTCTTTTTGAACACCAGGCCAAAGAGAGTGTTTCCACATATCAGGAGAGAAACAGAAAGAAAAAACAACAGCAAAAAAAACAAAAAAAAAAACCTCAACATTCCATTTCATTCAATGAAAAAAAAATCAAACTCTATGAACAGGTTTCATACAAAATTTATTTCATGCTAGAGTCGGTATCATTTTTTTTTTCTCTTGTATTTATCAGTTTCTGTTGCATAACATTGTGCATGCATCTGATTTTCCCCCCAAGTTCTAAATTGCATACAGTGCTCTTATGTCATAAATATACACTTCTTATCTCTTGTTTTCTTTTTATTGTTTTAGTCATCGTTGTACCTATAAGAAAAGATCTGAGAGAAAAGATGTGTACACATCTGACCTCCTTCCTTTTTAACATGATGCATGATTTTTGTCATTTTTTCGTCTTTATTTCTCCAAAAATAACACTGTCAAAAGTCTGTACGTAATATGTGAAATAAAACAGTTGCTCACTATAGCTCTCCACAGGATCTATTCACCAATAATTATAGCATAAAACAGAAAAATATCAACTAAATTTGCTCTGATTTTTTTTTTTCGCTCAATAAGATCCAGTATCACAAGCATGCCAAACAGAAACAAGATGAAAAAATTAGTTGAATTCACCACATAGAAAGCTTGCTAACATGGTTTTTTTTCCGTCTTCCTCAGCAGTCAATTGTCTCTTGTTCAGAATTTGAGGTCAATATGACCAGAGCTGTTTCACATGTGGTTAGTAGCACAAATGAAAAATTGGAAGAAAAACGTGAAGGATTTGCTGCTAAGGAAAAGTACACTGTCTCTGAACATCTTTTCATCATGGCTACATGAAACGTATGCAAAAGTGAAGAACTTTTGAAAGAAAATATATCTTTTTTTTTTCATACAGATATTCATAACAGCGTAAGCTTTTTTCTTGTTTTCTTCTTTTTTTTATACCACCATGCAACTCATGCTAAAATGTACTGTTAAGAGTCTTCTACACTTGTCACCAAGGACATTGTAGGTAATATCATTAGTATTGTTAGTGGCTATAATAAACCATTGATAATTAAGCTTTTTCCACCTTTTGTCAAGACGTCGACAGATTGTACGATGCCTTTGGTGTTAATGTATTGTCCACACCTTTAGTCCTTTAAGAAAGTTCTTGTCCATGTGACCCCTTGGTGCCTTGGAGGGACCAGGCACAAAAAGGATCGAAATCTTCACTTTCGTTCTTTGTCAAGGTTTCTTCTCCTACCAGTATCCTGCTGTCCTGTCTCTGTCTATCTCTTGCTCTCTTTCTTTCTCACTCTCTCTACATCTCTCTCTCCTTTGGAAAGTAACCTCAAAGCTCTTAAGCCATTGTGGAGCCAAGAACCGTTGGAGAGGGGAGACCCTAGGGTCTGTTCCCCTCCCTGAGTTGCTGTAGTCCTCTCAGGTCACGCGGAGCACCTCTGACTGCATATACTTAACTAGGACAGTCTCCTCTTTACAGGGATCTGCGGCAGAGAATACAGGGGAGGTGGGGTTGCTGAGGGTCATCCTGCCACTGGGCCTTGGTCATTCAACTCAGACAATGAGCAGGAGGAGGTGAGGATACACAACGTAAAGAGACTTCTCACGGACGTGGGTTTATGGCATAGGTTTCTTTCACAATCCAGATTACAAAAATATAGAGGAGAGAGAAAGAGTGATGGACAGGGATATACAGAAAGAAGGAGAGAATAGACAGTTGCTGGGGACAGCAGAGAGAAGAGAGCGAACAGCTCTGGCATGCAGGAGAAGTTTTTGAGGGGCCTTGCTACCTTGGCACCTTCAGATGGGACATGTTTGATGCCCATTTTTCAGGTACAGAAAAATAAGGATCAGGGGGCATAGAGGGGGAACACAGGAGAGTTGGTTGGCCAGAGTCGATTGGACTGAGAGACAAAAACAAAAGAAGATGTGCAGGATGTCTAGGAAAACATCTTGGATTTTCGTCTTGGCTTGCGGGATTGGAGAAGGCTACAGGTTGCCACTGACTGACTACATTCAAAAGATTCATTTGTGGAGGTTCGGCTAGCTGAGCGTGTGTAGGTTTGCATGGATATGCATGTGTGTCTGCTGGTGAACGAGAAAGGGCCACAGTGCAAAATATTACTAGAAAGAGGGAGGATCAGATGTAACCTCAGGCATGTGTTTTATCTTACAAAGAAACTGAGTAACTGAGTCAAATGATTTGCGGTGGACAATCGTGTACAATAGCCTGGCCTACACACTTTCCCTGAGAACTTCTGAACATTCTTTTGACATTAGCTTTCTCTAGAACGGCTCTACATAAGCCTAAAGGCAAAGACAAGACAAATGGCAGTGACAGATAGCCTTTGAGACAAGGGAAGGAAAGCTGGGAATAGCAGCATTACTCCTTGGGGGGACAACCAGAGAGGAAGACAGAGCAGACCGACACTGCAGGACAGAATAGGGGTAGCAAGGAGGGGGTTTCTGGGACTCGAGGAGTTGGATTGACCCAAGGAGAATGCCCCTATCACTCCACCATCCATTCTCTAGAGGATGGAGGGAATGGGCGAATGCGAGCGCTGCAGGAGAGCAGGGCGGCTGCGGGACCCAGCAGACACCGACGCCACTATGGTGCCCATGCTCCGGGACTTTTGGTAACCTTGGTTTGGGTGGAGAGAGACGGGCAAATTGCAGACTGAGATACGGAAGCTTCAAGCTTTGCTTTTCCTTACTTTTCTGGAAGGTTTTGCACCTTAATATTTTTTGACAAGTTGATATGGGTCATGTTTAAGACCATCAGGTTTTCATGCGGTTAAAGGGAGCACACACATGCACAGAGGCTGGCTTAGGCTGGTATTGAACAGGGGAAAGGCTGAGCAGTGAAGGGCATTGCGTCTGCTCAGGTCAGCTATAGATTATGGAGAGATGCTACAAAAAAGCTGACAATTTTGGTTTAAAGGCCACTCCAATGCTATACACGATCCAAAAACAGTGCTCATCATATCCTTTTCAATATGTGCAGAAGGCTTGGAATAATCAAGCATATCCATATGTTTGGTACACTGGAAGCAAAACTGCATTCAACACTGAAGCAACATTTGCACTTCAGGACTGACAAACAGTTCTAGCTAAAAGTGGACAATCCATTACCTAGAGGCCTTTACAACTGTCCAGGGAGACTCGGATTCAAGAAGATAACAGTAGGTCTCCGTCTATCACACAAAGCCATGCTTCCTTCGGGGCACATAAAGCCAGCCACCACATCCTTTAAATATGTAGATCACACAATGTCACAGACAGTTAAACACGCTTAGAGGAGAGTGCTAAGTGCCCAGTTCTGTTGTGTGAACTCACAGATGTCTGCCAGCTTCACACTGAGCCTATTACCTCTACTCAGACAGAGCAATAATGCTTTTTGGAACTCACAAGCACTGATCACCATGGCATCGGTGATCCAGGGTAAAAGCCTTGGTCAATGTCCATTCATTGTAGTCTTAGTTAGATCTATCTGTCAGTCCCAAAGTACATGTAATCTAACATTGAATTCGCTCATGACCTCTTTCTCTCTCCTAGCCAATACCAGCCTCAGAGCAGGACAAAACATGCTGGAAGGCCCAGAGACAGGCTCAAAGCATGCATCACATACAGCAACACAGAAAAGTACATAATTCACCACACAATAAAATCCACTCGCACACTCTTACACCTATAGTCACACTCTCACTCACTCATTACATATATAGGCTACATATGTCCACACCAACACACAAAAAAGCTCTCACAAACACAAACACAGAAATACAGAAACGCACAGCATGTGTGTAGGTGCGCTGTATGCTATGTGTGGATGTTGACTGTTCTTGTGGTGCTTTTGACAGTGGGAACGTGTAATTAAACAGAGCATGCTCACACAGAGCAACACATCATGTGATACAGAGAGACAGTGCTATTGCTTGGCTATTGATGGCACTCTGATAACACATTAACTGGCATAGGGACTGAGATGTAATCTGTTTAGAACAATGACACACACACACATGGCCATGTCAGGTCTGGCTCTGAGAGGTGTAGGCATGTTTTGCACTCATTATGTCCACATGTGATCTATTCTTCTCTCGTTGCTTTGCTGAAATCTCGCAAAGCTGAAAGTTGACCTCCACTGAAGGCGTCTTGGTTGTGACTGAATGAGAGGATGAAGGTGTTTCATAAGAAGCAAGCAAGTATTTCCTTACACTTGAACTAAATACTGGAAATGCTGTAGATGGTGGGTCTCTCAAGCTTCTGGGGGTCTATAGTCTCTTGATGTTTAATGCTGTCCTAAGGGCTTGGACGCTTTGCTATATGGGTTTAAACTGGGGCTGGAAATCAGGTTGTTACTCTGGCATGGCCATCCTCCTGGCTGTGTGTCCAACCTAGCTGCAGCAGTGGGTAACCTTGCGGGCCGAGTGTGGGACCAGCTGGCTCCCCCCCTGACCTCCCTGAGAACGTTCCGGCTATGGGCCAACCAGGCACCCAGAGAATGGTGGGGTGAAGAGATGGAGGGAAGAACACATACACGGACAAACGGACGGGCAAGTGGAGGAGATAACGAGTAAAAAACAAACAAACGACAAAGAAAAAACAGAAAAAAAGGGAGGATTAAGGTTGGCCCCCAGGAGGCAGCTGTATGTGTCAGTGTGAGCTTGAACATAATGCAACGTGGCGTTAAGAGGAAAAACTCATTGTATGCTCAGGAAAAAGGAGTGGGTTGAAAGAATGTAGCTAGCATAGCGCTTTGAAAGTGCAAGGTGAATTCTCTTATCCATTAGTATCTAATGGAATCGATGAAAATTAAATGTAAGAACTGAAAAGGACTTTCTTTTGTCATTCAGGCATGTTTGAAAGATGGCCGAGATCAGCTAAGATTAATGTTGGTGAAATAATGATGCGAAAAAAAAAAGTTCGGATCTTGTTAGTAGAGTGCTGACTAAGTTCTACAGGAGAAAATCTTGCTGAAATGTAGATTTGCACTGTGTGGATGGGACGCAGTAGTCGTACTTGTTAGGCCTTTTCTCTCCTCAGCTCACTGTCTCTCTGGGTGCGCTCTGCTTGTATGTGATGTTGGGATGTCTAGACGTGTTTTGTGGGCTTTGCTTGTTGTGTGTACATCATGTGTGTTTGTGTGATTTGTAGCCTGTGTGTATATGTATGTGAAACAGTGGCTGAAGTGAGCTGTTACATACCCTTCCTCACTCTGGTGCCCGTGTGTGTGGGTCGGCCAGCCATGTTCAGAAGGAAACACGGGGTGTCCCCCCGCGGTTCGCAGGGGCTAAAGATCTGGCCGTCTTCTGGGGACATGGCCTGGTCTATGTGTGGACAGTCTTCGTTGGCCAGCGCTGCCTTGGCCGCCTCGCCGTTCACTTTGGGATCTTCGAACACACAAGCACATGTGAGACAACGCAGGAGACCGGCTACTCTCGGCTGGTTGCATGCCTCATAGCAGGGGTTAGGAGGTGAATGAAGAGGGGACAGCGCCCTCTTGAGGGTTGAAGGATGTGTTTTGTATAAGAAGATGAACCGGTATGTGTAGTAAGGAAATGTGTTTTGTGTGCAGATATTTGGACATGAATTGGTGAACTGCACTGACATAGCACACTCATTGCATGGCTGGTTAATTGGGTGTTAGTGTAAAACTGACAAAGGACTTTGACTTGACAACCATAGCATTTTAAAATTGGCACTAATGAGCCAAAATGAAATCCCATATGACTTTTTCTTTGTCCTCTGGTACCAAAAATAATGAATTGTCCTATTTGCATTCATAGTTGCTCCATGACCAGCTCAATATGGAAGTATAGTTGGCCTGTGCTGAATGCTGCTGGAAAAAACTCACAGGTCAAAACAAAAACCTCATAGGCAAAAAAGAAACCTTATAGGCCAATTACTCATCCTTAAGTCCATACAACTCAACCAGGACATACAATCAAACCATCAAAACTGCTGTTACAAGGCAAGACATGGAAAGAAAACCGTTCAAACATTTGTCACAAAGACAAATTAGAATTTTTCTGACCACATTTGACTATCTAGCATTGAGTAGCGTGGGATAAGAACTAAATATAGAGAAGCAGCATGACACTGGCGCTTCAGAGGAGAGGAATATATAGAAACGCTGCATGGCAACCAGCCTGTTCACCTGTGCACCCTTTGGCACCCTGAGGCATCAGCTCACTATGGCGAGTTTACGGCTCATCGATCACACCGGTAAGAAGGCCGAACGCTGCCAAAAGGCTCCTCGGGAGTAAGGTTGTTCTGCAAGCCACTTTGAGGTGGCTCTCCTGAATTTTCCACTGGGCAACAATAGTATTGATTCACCTCTACGTTCTGTACTTTGTTTCTGTCATCAATGGAACAGCTGATGCAGCAAGGTAAAGTTGGATTTTGCTTGGTTTTGAAAAAAAAAAAAGTTTTTGCATAAGCAATGTCACAACCATGAACACACTTACATTTGATGGTTCATTTAACCTGTAGTGGTTTATCCAGACCATTCACTCTGAAGTTACTTTAAAGGGACTGAATGAGGCATAATACAGGGCAGCTAATAAGTTAATTTACATATACATGTATTACAGGAACAATAAAACAATGTTACTGTAGCCCAATTTGATGTAAATGTATTTGGTAAGTGTACTGCAGCTCATTTTCATTATGGTCTATTTATTAAATAAACATTGTGGACTTCTATGTGAACTTATGGAATTGATACATCTTTACAAACGTGTTTGCAATTTCACTGTTATTGCTCTTAACAATGGCCCCCGGTGTCTATTCCCTCAGTGCAGTATGGCCTTCACATCCTCTCCCACAGCGTCTGCTCACATCACCTACAACAGCAAGGATCCCTCAGCAGCCACATGTCACACACACACACACACACACACACACACACACACACACACACACACACACACACACACACACACACGTTTGTGTGCATGTTTGTGTGAGTACATGGGCTCCCAATCCCAGCACACACACACACAAAGGAAGTGCAGAGAACTGATGCAAACCTTCTGGGATGGAAGGAAGAGGAGGAAGGAGGCAAGAGGGGGATGAGTCACAATCTTTAGAATAGCTCAATGAATGAAGGCATTCCTCGCACTCATTTATTGTTCTGTCACTTCCTTTCTCTTTTGTGTCCCCTCTTTCGTCATTACTTGCTTTGAAATGTGTGTGTGTGTGTATGTATATATAGACATATATGCAGGGGTTGCCATATTTTCTTTGCTCTAGTACTCTGTTGAGTATCTACATTAATTAACTGGTACGCACCAAAATTAAACATTTTCTCTGTCGCTTTGCATGCCACTGATGTTTATTCAGGGTTGCATAACATTTCTGTCAATCCCTGCATATATGTGTATATATATAAACCCCTTAGCAACAAGAGTTTTTCCAATGTAATTACAAAATCATATATTTAATACAGTTACATGCTGACAGTTCCATTTATATTTTCTTTCTGTATGTAAGCGGTTCATATCTCCATGATGGACATTTATCTGCAAAAACAATTGAAAGTTTTCCTGATCATATCTCATATAACGTACATTAGCATGCATTAAAGTAGTAACATGTATTTAAGCAGCATGCAAGTTCACTTTCAATTTTCAACTCCTTGAGGTTTGAAACTGCATGTTTGGAGCTCCATAAATCGAACACATTGCTTATGAATGAGCGTATGAAGAAGCGGAGCGCTTAGTCCCACTGCACAGAGAGATAACTTTATTTACACATGAAAACGGGGTGACTAAAGCAAGGCTGTGGCAGAGAGCGGCTCTACCGGGGCTTTACTGGGGCTGTGCCGGGGCTGCCCTACTTCTGCTCTGCTATTTCTGCCCTGAGCTGTTGCACAGAGGCACAGTCAGAACACAAAGCTTCTTAATCTCCATCAATTTGCCCTTAAAGCCTGGAGCCTTTAATGAGGTTTAGTGTGTGACACTGCTTCCTGCTAATACAGTTGTAATGAACAAATTTGTTAGTATTCGCAACACCTTATTAACCCTTTGGCCTTTAGAGTTCTTGCAAGAAAAAGTTACCTAATGAATTACATTTACATTCAAATTT
>JBBPCW010000039.1:14887288-14902177 GCA_037974425.1 Phenacogrammus interruptus | reverse complement strand
GTGTGTGTGTGTGTGTGTGTGTGTGTGTGTGTGTGTGTGTGTGTGTGGGTGTGTGTGTGTGTGTGTGTGTGTGTGAGGGAGTGAAGCTGCTGGAATACAGCACATAGAAAAGCTGCTCTACAAACACTACTGAACTCACAACAATTATGGAGGCATTTCTTATTTTTTACACAGCTCACACTGCAATAGTTCAGAAAAGAACAGCAACCTCTGCATTTTACACACACGCACACACTTGTACAAACGCACTCATTTTTTTCCATAGCCCTTTACTTTTCAAGAATATTAAACATTATTACTTTTGTTCAGAATGTTAAAAAAAGAACTAAATAATATATAGACTGTTAGAGTCGCGAGCGCGAGCCCACGACTCTGAGCTACCTCGGGGCAAGGAGCAACCAGACCAGGAATCCATGCTCGATACGTTTATTAAACAGAAACAAAACAAAACCAGGCACGGTGGCCGTAATATACCAGAAACAGCAGACAAAGGATTCAGACTCGTCAGGAACAGGGAAAAATGAGGCGATGGACACATGAGGGAGGATTACCACAAACAGGCTTAAATGCTAACAGAAATCAGGGGCAAAACACAGACAGGTGATAAAGGCACGTGACAAGCACTGGACATGAAACCAAAATAAAAGTCCCCAAAACACTGAACAGAAACAGAGTACAAAAACTGAATAGACCGAACCGTGACATAGACAAGCCTGTGTCCGTATTGTATTTGAGCACTACATATAGACATGCTCTGGCCCTGCAAAAACAGTGCAAAATGGTGTTTCACGTTATTTGTCTCACACATGTATCTCATTCACTTGTGCCTACATCTGTTGGACACAGCTGGTTAATACTACAAGTCATTCACTTTAGCAGATCCTTTACTTGTTGCACTGACCAGGCCCCGAAACCGTGGCAGGGTCTGAGGCTGCTGAACCTGGAAGGTGTCACTCCAGGAAGAAAACAAAGGTGCCTGCTAGGCTAGTCCATGCTACCCACCCCCTAGAGGGTGGCTATTCCGTTCATGTTACTTTCGTATGTCTGCTGTCTTGAAAACACACTGGATTACCTCAGACTGCAGCACGAGGAGCCGCTACATTTTCCTTTTTTCATCGATCATGTTTATCAAATTTTGATGCATCTTCTGCACCACGCTTTCTCTTATCATGCTGTCTGTGGCTGATTCATCAGCCTCCCTCCTTTCACCAGCTATTACCACCATGCATTACTACGCTACTGACCTCCTATCAGTTTCCCATTCTTATAAAGACACCACTGCATTGTTCTATTAGCCTGTGACACTTCCTTTTTATCGGAACGTGACTGAAAAATTCCTCACGCAGCCGATCAGCTAAACAGGACAATGCTGGAATATTTTATACTGTCTGTATACAAAAGTGTTATATGTGCTAATTTGGTGTAAAGAGTATAACACTACTGAGAGAATTCACTCATATAAGTGAACACAGGCTCCTTTAGTATGCTCACTACATTTGAAGACTCTAGTTGAGCAGGTTATGCACTGATAAAATTACAGCACACTGAATACATGCAAATAACCACTTCTTAGCAGCTTCTAAATGCCAGTCTGCCAAGTGGTCATAAAAGAACCACTTTTATAAGACATAAAGAACCTCTGAAGGCATGATTTCTTAAAGATCCATTTGTACAGAGTTGTTTTGAGATGTTTCAGAAATGCACTGTACAAACTTCCCTAAATGTAAAGGCCCTGCACTCACGGAAGTCTAAGAACCATTTGGGAGCTTTTATTTTTAAGAGGAACGCAGGCCCATTGATGCTTTAGCGATGCATCATCTCTGTGTTTGTCACTCTGTGTTTGAAGCAGCATGGGCTCATAAATAAAGGAAAGATTTTGCCTCGTGATGCGTTCTCTTTAATCTAACTCCCGGAGAGATTAATTTGTGTGTGAGCATGCAAGTATGGGGAGTCAGCTCACGGCAGGTTGCACAGCAGTGCACTGTAGGCAAGGAAGCTGTGGATCAATGCAACACGACGCCAAGCCAGATTGCATGTTCCCCCAGGGTGAATGCCTGTAATCGTGAGACACTTGATGGATATCTTACAACGACATTTCAGCCAGGCATGTTATAATGTGCTGAAGCATAACCGCATGGCATGTGCCGACTGGTTGCACATGTATCATGACAGGGTTACTTCTGACAAAATGCTGTTTCATAACACTACTGCAGCGGCCAGAGTGAATGTACTTTGTTTGGGAAAGGCTAAAAGTCATGGATATAAACTGGCATCTTCATTTCCCTTCCCAGGGGCTAAGAATTAGCCATGATAGCTAAACTGCACATAATGGAAAACATTTGTCTTTTTATTATGTTGGGGCAGGTGGTGGTCTAATGCTTAGGGAGTGGCCCCTGCAATCAGAAGCTCAGGGGTTCAAGTCCCAGGACTGTTAGTGGCACCACTTAGATACCCTTGAGCAAGGTACTGTCCCACACTGTTCCTTGGGTGCTGTGCCGGTGTCTGCCCACTACTAGGTGAATTGGTCAGATTGTGCATTGTTCACACTGTGTGCTGTGGTGTGTATATGCATGACTATAAGGGGCCACTTTATGTCTTTTGGCTAATTATTGCTAATTGCTTATTTTTATTGCTCTTATTGCTAATTCCAAGCATCATTTATGTGCATCAAAATTTATTTCCTGATGTGAATTGTGAATACAGTAAATGGTAACTCCTCTGCCACTCACCCTTGCATATTTGGAAGAATAAGGGTCCTCAAAGAGTGCCCAGACGCGACGCTGCCAGCGTTGCCACAGGCCCCCCGCCCTGCCATCGGGTGTATCTCCCAGGGCCAGCCTCTTGGTCATCTCCAGCTCCTCGTCTCCGTCTCCCGGGTCACCCAGGCCGTCCGCCTCTGTGTCGTCGGTGCCCATCTCGGCAGGACCCCCGCCGAAGCTGTCCAGAGCCTCCTCTGCCTCTCGGTGCTGCCGGTATGTCATCCAGCAGCACGGCTCCACGTCCGTCTCGTCGATGCCCCAGAAGGCGAGCTCTTCCTCGTAGAGGGGTCCGCACACGTCCGCGGGGCAGTGCAGCTTGCCTGTCCGGTAGTAGTTGAGGATGTGCGCGAAGACGCCCGGGTGCCGGTCGAAGAAGAACTCGTCGATCTGGGCGTCGTAGTCGAAGTGGCTGTGCGCATCGGGCTCCGCCAGCCAGGCCAGGCGAGTGCCCGGCAGGGTGCGCAGGGTGCTGCGGTACGTCTGGTGCCGGATGCCGCCCACGTTAATCACAACGCGGTCTTTCTCGTCGCCTTGGACCATCGCGTCGCTCAGGCATGTCTCGGGCACGGTCCGGGTGTTTCCAGCGCTAACCTCGCGACGCTGGAGCGGCTCGCACGCGCGCAATCCTGAAAAACGAGTCGACAAGAAGTTGAGCGCTGCCCAAAGTCAAAGAGATTTTGGGGTTGCAACTCCAGGAGTTCATGCAAATGATCCCCTCATAATTCGGAACATTAAAAGACCGCCTTCCTCCCCAAACAAAATAACCAAAACAAAATCGACTAGCCTCCCACGAACGCACGAAGCGCGACGCCCAAAATCAGACGCTCCAAAATCATCATGCTCCCTCAGAGGTGTTCCAGCGGTGGAGAGGATGGCGAGGCAGTGTGAAGTCGGTTGTGAAGGGATCACGGGCTCCTCTCTCCTTCCTCACTCCCTAAATGTGCCGTCTGATGGTTTCTCCTCCTCTCCAGTCTCAGAGCACAGACACATGCAGCTCTCTCATCCACAGCCGTCTCCTCGGGCTCGGGTGGGTTGCTGGTAGATGGGGGACTCACATTTCTGAGTCTATTTTATCAGGTGTTTCTTTAAAGATCTGTTCACAACAATCGTTTTTCTTGTAAGCAGGCAACAGTTCTCACACGAAGAATTACTCTTTTACCTTTCGGTCTTGGTGGGTCAGGTTCAGTCGTGGAGAAAAGGAATCATTTCCATCCTTTCTCTCAGATGTGTGAGAAATGCTCCGGCGTTGATGCAGATGGCCATCCGGCAGATAGGTTCGTCCGTTTTGCTCCTGTATCCATGCAAACCTCCCTTTTTCTCGCCTCTGTCTCACCAGTAAAAAAAGAGCGAGGGGAGTCGCTGCGTGGAGCAGCAGCCCCCCTTCCAGCTGCGTTACACAGACGCGCAGGCGCAATGACTTAATGGATCAGAAATTGGGAGAATTTCAGCACCGTAGACAGCTCCGCATCCCATCTCGCACAGCTGCACACCAGCCCCGATACATCTGTGTGAGTGGTTAAACTGCCGTTTATGTAGTATGGCTGGGTGGTTGGTTGATTGGTTGGAAGGTTAGATGGCTGGATTGTTTGGTTGGACAGCTGGGTGGTTAGATGGTTGGTTAGATGGCTGGATGGTTGGACAGTTGTTTTGGTTGAATAGATGGTAGGTTAGGTTGGTTGGGTGGTTAGATGGTTGGATTGCTTAGTTCGCTGACAATGTGGATGTTAAATATAGACCAAGTATCTTTAAAGGGCCATATGATGAAACGTTATTCTTTAAAAGACTTTGGTTCAACAGAAACTGTTAAATGAGGCACAATAGAAGGCAGCCAAAAAGAACATGGACCATTTGCATATATCATCCTTAAAGGAACAAATACAAACAATTACTAAAAAGCATACTGTTTAACTCCAATGGACAAACATAGCTGGAAATATCCCTTAAAATGAATTACAAGTGTTTTTGGAACACAGACCCACACAAATGTCAGAAGTGTAAAATACAAGTGTAAAAAACTGGGGCCTGTTAGATATAGGCCCCTTAAAGTCTTAGCAATTTTCATATTTTTATAGGACACACCTCATTTATACCTTTTTCATATCTGGATCTCTGTTGTTAAACGAGCGGCAACCAGACTACATCAGGGGCATAATAATGGGTGTGAGTGATGTCAGCTCCATGTATTCTCATCAGCTCCAATCACATTTAAGTGCCAGACCCATGATCTTTAACCCATTACTTCATATGACTTCAGCTGATCAGGCCTCTGAACTTCTGAACTTCTGAATTACCTAAGTATTGTAATGGTGGGTGTCATATATATTAAGCAATTAAGATGTGAAAAGTATAGATTTTCTGCTTTAATTTAAGGGATTCAGAAAAAGTATTGCATGAAACTTTCAGAAATTACTATCATTTTTACAGTGTCACTCTGAAAATGGAGGGCATTTTCAAGCAGTTTCATGGTTTCTTTATTATTCCTTTAAAAATCAAGTAGATAAAAGGTCTGGATTTGATTCAAAGAGCTGAATTTAGTACCTCTTCACTGGAACTCAACATGGAGTCTAATGAAGTGCAAATGCAAGTGAAAACGTTCATCATTAGACTAAAAAAATAAATGTATCCGACAGACACAACATCCAGCCAGGTCAAGACAACTCTTGCAGAAGTAGGCAGTCTACTATCAAGAGACAGAGGATTGAACTTGAACACATAGGGTTTACCTCTAGATGCAAAGATTAGACTTTACCAGTTAACAGATTAGACTTTACCAGTAAACCTTCTTAAAAGCCTGTCCAGTTCTGGAGTAAGGTTTTTGGACAGATGAAATGAAGTTCAATGTGTACCTGATTGAGGAAAAGAAAAAAGTGTGGAGAAAGAAAGGGATAGTTCATGATCTAGAGCACCACATTGTCTGTCAAACATGGTGGAGGCAGTGTTCTGGCACAGGCTTTTTTGGCTGCCAGTGGGACACTGGTGTTTATTGGTGGACGAACTGTTGACAGAGGTAGCAGGATAAATTGTGAAGTGTAAAGAGCCATACCCTCTGCAAAGATTAAGCCTAACACTGCCAAACTGACTGAAAGCTGGTTTACAGTGCATAAATATTGACCTAAAACATACAAGTTAATTACTCTCAACCCAATAGAGCATGCTTTTCAGTTACTGATGACAAAACTTATGGCAGAAAGACCAATAAACAAGCAGCAACTGGAGGCAGCAGCGGCAGCAGCCTGGCAAAGCTTCTCAAGGCGATAAAACTTGGCAAATAACTGACTAAAAAGAATTAGAATACATACATTTTATATTATATTACTGTGTTAAATTACAATGAGTCTCAGAAAATGGAGGGATAGGAAAAGTGGTGGTAATTTCTGAAATCTTACTGCAATTGTATAATCAAGTATTGTGTTCAACTACTTTTGTGTGTACACACACGTACAATAATATATTGAATATATTGAATTCAGGTGGGTCCCAACATTCATGGAAGAAAGACATGGTTGGATGAGTTCGGTGTGGAAGAACTTCTCTGGCCTGCACCGAGCCCTGACCTCAAACCCATCCAGCACTTTTGGGATGAACTTCATGCAGCATCAGTACCTGACCTCATAAATGCTCTACAGAATGAATGAGTGCAAATTCCCACAGAAACTCTAAAATATTGTAGATCTTCCAAGAAGCTGTAAAGGTGAACCAGCTCCATATTAAAGTTTATATAAAACTGTTAGAAATGAGAGAACTGAGTCCAGCAGATTAAGCTCGGTAGCCTTTACTGTTTAAAAGCAATCACACAAACCAAATATGTAACTGTCAGAAAATCACATTACTGATTGCAGAAGATCCCACTGTGGCCCACGAGGGGGAGGTGTTTTTTCAGATTAAAGCGCAACAGTGCCCTCTTGTGGGAACACTTTTGGTTGGACTACTTTTAAAAGCATAACTTGTGTAATGGCCATTTATTTCGCGTATATTCTCAATCAGCAAAGCTACAACCTCAACTTGTAGAGGTTGTTTGGTGACTCATTTGGAATATCAAACCAAGTGTCTTATTACTGCTGGGATTTGTGATTATTTGTAATATATGATTAATGTATTTCTGAATTAACTGACCATGAAATTCGTTTGTTTTCTGTATTTGCCTAATCATTACTAGAGTCGCAGGTACCCAGAGGCTATCTACTTGTGCAAGGCAGGGATCCACCCTGGATGGTGCACCAGCCCACCATAGAGCTCACTCACACACACCATTTACTCACACACTCACACCTAGACTGCGGAGACCCCGGAGGAAACCCACACCACCACAAGAAGAACACACAAACTCTAAACCCTGATTCAAACCATCAACCATGGATGTGTGAAGCAACAGTGCTAAGCATTGCACCAACTTGGGGCCCATTCTGAAATTCTACAAAATAAAAAATTCTAGAAAAACAAATGTTTGCCAACTTTTATAATGTATTCTACTATTCATTTAAAGTCATTTCAATCCCTTTAAGTGTAAGCAGAAATACAAAGCTTATAAATATGCCATGTCGCCATAGAAAGACATGTATCAAACACTTAGTGTGAGGAAGGAAAAACGTTTTTCTGTCTTGACTATATGGTTAGTAGCAGTGTTTTACACACACACATACACGCACAAAGTGGGTATAGAAAATATTCACTTTTTTTGCCTTGTGGCCTGAAATAAAGACCCATACACAGGAAAAAAATATTTTCCAGCTGTATTTACTCAGTGCAATTCATAACATCCAGGTGAAAGATATGAAAGCAACAGTGCATAAATATTAAAGCAACATAAGCAATCCTATGGCACCTATTGGAATTTATAGCAAACAGTGATTGCTTTGTTTGCATGTGACAACAATTACACCAGTGCTTGATTGCAAGACAAAAAGCCACTTCTCAAGGAAGGCCACATTAAGTCTCAACTGAGGTTTGTCAAAACGCACCGTAAAGATTCTAAAACCAAGTAGAACATGATGAAATGATCAGACTATTCACAATTTGGCCTTAACACCAAACGGTACAACTGACAAAAAGGTAATACAGCTCACTATCCTAAGGACACCACAGTAAAGCATGGTGGTGGCAGTATCCTGTTGTGGGAGTGTTGCTCTGCAGCAGAGATTGGGACACTGGTCAGGATAGAAAGAAAATGGGTAGGGCAAAATACATTCCTGCTGCCCTCTACTGGAATGATGTTTATGGAAAGGTTTCAACTTCCAACATGACAATAACACAAAGCACACAGCAAAAAAATTGACCACAACTTGGCTGGAGGTAAATGTCCTTGCATGGCCTAGTCACAAGAAAAACATATTTCAAATCTGTGGAATGACTTACAGTCCATTAGCATCAGACAATAATTTCAGCTAAAAATGTTATAGCTGAAAGCTGTAAAATTTCAAATTATGAAGCTGGCAAAAAGAAATCCCTGCTTAAATGGTTCATATTTATATTTATTAATAGTAGAAATGAACAAATCTTACATTCAAGGTATTTTAAAGTGGTATTAATAAAACAAATCTGACAGACGTTTGTGTGACATAAGCAAGCAATATAATATAAATATAATGAAAAATATATAAGTAAGCAACATGTTATAACACTTCTAACATGTTCGGTGGTGTTCTATAACATGTTCTATAACATGTAGGGTGGTGGCCTAGTGGTAGGGTACTTGTCTGTAACACACCACCACTGGGTCCCTGAGCAAGACCCTTAACCCCAAGTTGCTCCAGGGAGACACTGTCCCCTGTAGTCAGGGAATGGAAGTCGCTTTGGATAAAAGCGTCTGATAAATGCCATAAATGTAAATGTAAATTTCTGACAAAGTTCTAACTGTGATGGTGTGTGTGGCGGCAACATTTAAATATGGCCACTAGAGGGAGCTCTACATCGCTGTCATACATGATATTAGACCTCCTATTGTAATATTTAATTAAGAACACTAGATGGAGACATGCACTTGCATTAAAAAAATAGTCTCCAATCTCTGAAACTCGCTTATCGTGTTACATATTCATCATGGCCTTTATATCCCTGAGGATATGTGATCATGAAATTAATTCTTGTTTTGCTTTCAGTTTTGGAAGACATAGCATCATTAGTTTATAATTGATCCAAATTATGAAGGTAAAATTGACTTTCCAAATATGAAATGTTGTCAAAAACAGAAACACATAAGAAAAGTGGAGAGTAAGGAAAACTCCCATTGCTTCTACAAGCGTCATTGCACAATGCAAACACAAGAACCAATGGTCATGTTTGTAAAGGCAATAGCACTTGGTATGTGTACACATTTCACAGAGAGAAAAGACCCCTGACACATAGTTGAATTTCATTAAACCAGATATAAGCTTGCTGCTCCTTCTTTTTTTCAAGACAACAAGAAAACAGTTCTTAGTACATTTTCAGTATTTTGATGTTAAATGCTTGTAAATATGGTCAAAAATGGAAACTGAGGTTGTGTTGTAAACTCAAGTATAGTCATTGTATTTGTTATTATGACCTAAACATATTTCCTAAATTATTTTATATGTGATGTTTAAAGGCTAAAACATATTAAATCTGAAAGAACTATAACTCAGACCTCTGATTCCTATCATCACTGCTGTGAAGATTTCTGAATGCTAAGAATGATAAGGTAATGTAAGATAAAAATAACCCTTTATTAGTACCACAGGTGAGAAATGTGCAGTGTTACAGCAGCAAGTGGACAGAACAAAAGAAGAAAATAGTAGCAACATAACCTATAAAGTATAAGCTATACAACACATATAAATAAGTACACTTTATGAAAAAAAGGACACTTTATAAATAACTCATAAATATACATGTAGAAGTTTGTGTTTATGTAAATAGGTACACACGCACACACACACACACACACACACACACACCACGCACACACGTGCTTTACAGGAAGCATCTCTGAATGTTCTGAGTGACTGTGTTTACACCAATTTACAGGTTTTTCCACAAATGCCAGGTCTTCATTCTGCTTGGTGGTTTGAGTTAATCACAGATCTAGGACACAGCGAGGACTGACTTCCCTTTTAAATCAAAACAAATCAAAACAAAACCAAATTTCTATAGCACTGCGAAGTCGATATAACACAAAGTGCATTACAAAACAACAACATTTCACCAATAGTGCCATCACTGATATCGTACTGTCTGGTATCCTGAAAGGGAGACCCAGATTAAGGACAAAGCACCACAATAAAAACACTGAATTTGTAGGTAGGGCCAGGCTGTGGGGGGTGGTGTTGAGAGGAGACGGTGGGAAGCAGCACCTGGAGAAGGTGGGGGGCTGTGTGCAGACTGGCTGGTGGTGTCTCTGCTCCGGGCGGGGGGAGAAGCTGGGTGTTGCCCGTCTGACGTCGTCCGAGCTCTGTATTCACACAAAAGCCGTTCAGTGGCACAGTCGCTCCAGACTCTTCTGCAGGACCTCAGCCCAGCACAGCACCAGGAGCCACACACTTACACACCGCAACCATGGGCGTGGAAGGCTGCACGAAATGCATCAAATACTTGCTTTTCTTCTTCAATTTCATCTTCTGGGTGAGTGCTCGATGATTTCGCGATGAACCCGAGTGTGTGGCTTCGGCCATTGAGAACAGACACCGTTAGACCGCCATTGGTCTTGTTTATTATAGGGGGGTTATGATGAGCGGCACTGGAACCGAACCGGGTGACGATTGTGCGTAATTGCAAAACTGGATAGGCTTCATTTAACCTGCAAATCGAGGGTTTGGTCTCTGGGCTGCGTGTCTGATTTAGAGGCCATGAGGGTGGGATTAAAACAATGGTGGCGTGAAGAGCTCCAGTTTAGTTCTTCATGGACTCTGCAAGGGTTTGCTTCCAGCCGTGGAAACTCACAGATTCTCTATATTCATTTCAAAGCTGAAATGGATTTTACGGTGGTCTGGTGGTTAGGGAGTTCCCCCGCTATCAGCAGGTCGTGAGTTCGAATCCCAGGACTGTTAGTGGCGCCACTGAGGTACCCTTGAGCAAGGAACCGTCCCCACACACTGCTCCCCACTGCTTCGCTTGGTGAAGGGCTTAAATGCAGAGAAAGAATTTCACACGGTGTGCTGTGGAGAGTTTGTGCGTGACTATAAGGGACCACTTTACTTTATTTTAGACCATGTCTTTGGAAAGTCCACCACTTACATGTAAGAGTAAGAAGAGGGAGTTTGCTTTTCCCCCATAAAGTTTAGTCTTCTTGAATTTCAGAAGGTTTTTTGGTTGGACGGACTGAAAACCTCCCCAATATCAGAGAGACCCAGACTATTTGGGTAAAGTCTGCGGTTCTGAGGGTGAAAAGAAGGATGTTTCTAGGGTAGCATAATGTGGTCAGTGTGGTGGTTTGCTAGCTGGTTTTGATCAGTATCTGCTCCCACTCCCAGGTCACATTATTTTGATGAATGCCTTTGCAGAAATGTTCCATCTCCAAAGTTCAAGCAGGCCTATGGAAACAGTGGAGACTGATCGCATGAAAAAAATGTGTATAGTGTTTATTCCACTCAAAGATTGAGACATGGATTAAAAAAAAACAGATCTTAAGTTTTTGGGAACTTCTGTTTTTAATTTTAGGAACTGAGTGCTAATCTATGACTGGAAAACCACCCAAAAAGTGCATGGTTAGTTAGGAAACTGCAAACGAATCATCGACCGCATATTTTTTTCAAGCATATCATATCCGGAATGAAGAGACTGAAACCTCATGGTTTTGATAAGCTCCTTTGACTTCGTACATTAAGTAATCAACATTCTGCATTACAGCGTATAATTGCACCCATCAGTGGTAAGATGTTTTCTTCTTGAAGGAAGCTCAAATGCAATCATGGTGGAGAAATAGAGTTCTCTTCTGCTCACATAAGGCCTCACCTCTTTTACAGACCACTTCATATGCCCGACAGGTGGCCAGACATCTTTAGTGAAGGTGGACACTGGCCAGAGGATAAAGCAGCTCTTTCTGAGAGAAAGCCCATGATGAATTATTTATTTAAAGGGTGTCTTAAACTGGACTTTATTAAACTGAAAGCAAAATGCCACAAAAAGAAGGTGTCGTAACTCTACCACACAGGACAAGGTCGGCTTGGCTGTAAAAGTGTGCAGAAATTATAAGACTAAATTTGAGCTGGCAGGCAAATAGATGACTGGAATCATAGTCACAGTGCTTTGGGCCCCAGTGTTGACGTGCCAGGCATTCTACAACCCCCTATCACTTAGTCATAGGGTAGAAATAACCACCAAGTCTCTGGCAGGGAACAGGAGGAGTTCAGGAGGGGCCTATTTAATAAGACCCTCCTAGCAGGGGCTATAAACGTGACTTCCCGGAATGAAGAGGATTTTTTAAAAAGAGGGTACAGGGGAACTTTGTCTTGTCTCCAGGTTCCAGTAACCAGATCATAATAATATGTTGTTTACATTTAAACTTTTGCTGTGAGGTATGGCTATTTACTGGTTATAGTATTTGGGTTATCGCAGAATGCACAGTGTGGTTAAGGCCATAGCACTAATTCCAGTAAACCTCACACCCTCGCAAGAAAGTGTTGTGCTAAGATGCACTGTGTTCCACATTGGTGTGTGTTTGAGCATGTTGTATTTTGTATGAACTCAAAGCTTCTTATCGCTCAAACTATCTCTCAAGTGATCTTTCTGCTGTAGCTCATACCACTGCCCGACATGCAGGCAGTTAGATTTAGCAGGAATTCGATTTGCCGTTAGATTCTTGCTTCTGCTTTAAAAGGTTTTGCAATAGCATGACTGGAAATGGGGATCTCTTATAATGTATTATACCTTGGTTTCCAGTCTCACTAGCAGCCACAGATTAAGAAAGAGATTAAGCCTCTTGCTCACCCCAGTAGACGCAATATTTAAGATGCACTGTTGTTCATCTTGGCAAGATGTAGGAAGTTGCACCACTGCACTTCCTCATGTCTGAACCCCCTAGATACAACTTTTGATGGGCCACAAAAGCTTCAACTTTCGCCTACTGTTAGGAGAAGCAAAAAAAGTCTATATATGACACAAATATCATTTGAATAATGTTGATGTGTGATAATAGTACATTTATAACTATAACTACTACTTTAGTTTTGCAGCTGTTTTAGTATAGATGTTAAATGAAGTGATTAATAATAATAATAGTATGATATATTTTCACTAGAGGACAGAAGTTTTCTTGGTGCTTTTTAGTGAATTGAAAGTGACCAATCTGTCAATCGTGAACAGCACAAAATTCTTCCTCTGCAGTGTGTGGGGACAGGGCCTTGCTCAAGATACCTCAGAGGTGCTTAGCGGTCTTGGGAATCGAACCCACGACTTCCTGATCGCAGGTTGAACACCCTAATCACCCTAACCAAAGAACAGATTTTTTTTTATATCTCCTGGCCTCTAGATCTTTCTCCTTAGAGTTGTATGGGACAAGTTGGACTGACAAGTTCGAAATGAGCAGCTGACACAGAACTGTTAGCATACTTGAAATGGTGCTGGGAGGGTTTGGACACAAGTTATTTCCAAACCTGTGCTCCTGGGATAAAGGCAATGGCTGTTTTTTGATAAAACTCTTTCACATCCATTAAATTACACATACAGCGTATATAAGTATTTATTTTAGGAAAAAAAAAAGCAATGGGAATTTCTTTAATGATTTATTGTTAAGAATCCCAAACTGCCCTGTAGTGTGTGCATTAGTGTGTATATGTAAAACGCACATTTGTGTGTAACTTTCATTCTCTCACCACAGACAAAACCAATAAAAATTGAAATGCTTTGAATAATTTAGTTAAGCGTTTATGGTACTTTTCCCTCCGGGTGCAACAAACTGCTGCTTTGCTTATGGCTCTTTAAGCTAAAAGAGAAGAGAATCCTGAGATACCACACGCGTGAGCACTTTAAATGATCGGACGGTGAAAAAAAGTGCCTAATTCACACCGTGAACTGTCTTCAGACTCGTGAACCTTGGCTCGAACAAGTCTGACAAATCAGGCCAAGGAAATACCTTTTCCATCTTCTTTGCAGATTAAGAGCCAAGAGTGTATACTAAAGGCTCGCTCTTTCACTCAACGGATACCGTGTGGGAAGCAAATCGGAAGCAAATTGCCAGGCCTAAAAGGAAAAAGCCATTGTGTGCATCCTGTCACTTATCCCGTCACTTAGAGTAATTAGAGATCGAGGTCAGTCATCTAGTTTTGCATCTTAGATTCTTTTTTCAGAGGAAGATTTAAATAATTCATAAAAGGCATCATAGCTTTGTTGTTTACATTAATAGTTGTCCATTATAATTCGTTGCCCAGACAAGACTTCTTATCTGTTCACAGCTTCTATGTCCTTGTATTGTAGATTGGACTGGAACCTCAGAGTGCATTTTGTCAATGTAAAGTTTATTCAAGGATCTCTTTAATCATGGTAACCTGTTATTTTCTTGCATCAACGCCAAGGATATCAGATGATATGATATCAGGAACAAAAGGCTGTGGTTGAAAACCTTTTTTAGATAGCCGTTCTGTTATGGCATGCTTCTTAAACCTTGTTGTTGGAAATCCAGAATTTTACCCCACCCAGGAAAACAAACCTCTAAACTCTTAACTCATTAGGGACGTACACTAAGGACACTTAGCCAAAATAAAAACATTGGGAGACCAAGCGGAAATAAATGGAAAACAGTGATTAGAGCTAGGCTGGTGGAAGAGTCAGATTACATTGATACTTTCCCAGCAAAAGACTCTGGTTCTGCCTACTCTGATGGGCCTGGTTCTGCCTACTCATGTTGTGCCACCAGGTTGTTTGTCACAGAACAGGCCATGACAAGCCCAGGGGCAGCGCACTGTTTCAATTTCTAGTCACACAGAATTTCCCAGAATGTGAATTGTGTAGGCAGGTTTCAGAGCTGCTGTTAAACACTTATGAAATGGTTTGTGTGCATATGTGTATATTAGGGCTGTAACGGTACATGTATTCGTACCGAACTGTCACGGTAAATGGGTCACGGTTCGGTACATGATGTCTTTCGGAGAATACACGGTACGACAGAGAAGACGTGACTGAAGTAATATGGAATCACAGAGGGACCAAAAAGCGCAAGTAAATCATAAACCTGGGTCGTAGT
>JBBPCW010000039.1:14853748-14864353 GCA_037974425.1 Phenacogrammus interruptus | reverse complement strand
ACACACACACACACACACACACACACACACACACACACACACACACACACACACACACACACACACTCACACACACATACTTATTCATACACACACATTCACTCACAGATACATTCACACATGTATACACACTACTAATATACACACATACACGCACTCATTTGCACACAAACACATTCATATACACATACACACACACACACCTCACGTTTTAACTCTTTAAGCACGTGCCTACATCATAAAACATGAAAAATGCAATTTATGTTTTCATCTGCGATCTCGTCTATTTATTACTATTAATCTTTAGCCTCAAAATAAACGTTATGTTCACGCGAACGAACAAAAAATAATACATGATCACACATAGAGCTAAACAGTATTTTATCTTATTTCCATGCGCTGAGATGTTGTGTTTTCTTGCAGAAAGCGAAGTTTAACTGGGACCCCGAGACCGTAGGGTTGATCCACGGCTCTTTTTTCTGGGGTTACATCGTTACCCAAATCCCAGGGGGTTACATATCCTCCAGACTGGCAGCCAACAGGTACAAAGCACCACGTCTCCTCTCTTACATTCACTGCAGTCTGTGTAATTGGCAATGCTACGTTATTTTAATCAATCTGCAATTTTCACAGAGATTTTGCAAGCTTTTTTGTGCACTGTAGGCTATTTGATGCATCATGATCGATTCTGTTTCTATTATTTACATAATAAATCTATTTATATTTATTCTGTTCCTATAATACCATTTATACCTTATTCCTAGAAGGAGCTTTTGTAACCTTTATGTTTTAGAAAATTAGTCGTTTGTAGTATAGTATGTTCTAAATATGGTGCAGCATAGCGGCAACATCAACTATTATAGCTAGAAGGAATAAAGCAGGGAAAACGCTCTGCAATGGTCTTGGATGTGTCTGGGCTTTGGGCCTCAGCCACCTGTTAATGAGCTCCCGGGGGACGCCGGTCTGGGAACGCTGGGGTCCTGAGGAGGGAGGGGGGGTTGAAGGCCCGTCTCATGTTCCTTATGGTTCATATGGAGCACTGTGGAAGCCTGACTGATAGGATGTGCAAAATAACACTGAAAATCGGACACGTTCAGATTCACTGGAGCAAGATTAAAAATTCCAGAATGTTAATGATGCAAATAACGGAAATCCTAGAACTTTAATGGTGAAAATAACGGAAATTCTAGAAGGTTAGTCGTGTAAATAAGGGACATTTTAGAACGTTGATTATGTAAATCACAGAAATTCCAGAACGTTAATTATGTAAATGCCATCGCCGGACGTTCCATAGACGATTAAATTCGATCCAACCTAACAAGCCTTTTCATAAAAAGAGAAGAGGAAAAGCAACATGGTGCATTAAAGCACCTCCTCCCTCCTCTATTGCTCGTTTCTTTTTTTCTTTTCATTTTTCCAGCCACGAGGTTTGCCAGACTACATGGAATTTGATCGTTTACCTCAAAATCAATATCAGACAACGTTATTGCTATCAAAAGATTGTCAATTATAAACATTTTTATCATTGCCTACAAAACGAAAAAAAATTATGAACGAGAGTATTACAAAAAATTATATAATAAAGAAATATCCTCTATATATTCAAACTGCGAATGAATATCCTCTATATATTCAAACTGCGAGTGTTTGTGTTGTTCAGAGTTTTTGGGGCGGCCATCGTTCTTACCTCGACCCTCAACATGTTCATCCCCTCAGCTGCCCGGGTCCACTACGGCTGCGTCATCTTCGTGAGGATATTACAAGGGCTTGTGGAGGTAAAGCTCGTTTCCTCACACGTACAAATGTAGGAACCAGACATTGGTGACTCTGAAATCTCAATGCCAGAATCAGTTTTAAAAAACGCATGGATTCGGGACCAATCCACCCATTCCCAGCATCTCTTTCTCGATTTGCGTTCAGTAGAAATAATATAATTGCAAATAGCATAATTTCTGATCAAGCTGCCACTGCTTCAGCATGTCTTTTGGGATGAGACTTTTTTATTCTTTAAGATTAAACGTGATGAAGTGTGATAGGTTTAACATTTGTATTGAATTGTATTGTTCTGGTTTTCAGTATATGGTGACTTACTTGAATATGCTGGTGCACTTCATGTCATACTGATTAAATGATACGATATTGTCCAAAAATATGTCCAAAAATGATTGAAACTGTAATCTAATGTGCATTAACATGGAACTGGAACATATCACCAATGTTTTTTCATGCTACAATCTTGAAATCTAATGACTTAACTATGCATCAAATTCCATTAAAAATCCTCAGGGTTCACCAAATTTCACCAAATTGCCAGCTCATGTTCTAGGCTCCATTTGATCAGAGCATTTATAAGGAATGTGCCAATACTTAAAAATAAACAATTTTCAGATTATGATTGTAAAAATCTGTTGTTTTTTTTAAAGGGAGTAACCTACCCAGCCTGCCATGGAATCTGGAGTAAGTGGGCTCCACCTCTTGAAAGGAGTCGCTTGGCCACCACCTCATTCTGTGGTAAGCATCAATTAATGTATTACAGGATCAAGATTTTTAAGTGGCTCTCATTTTCCTCTGGATGGTTCTTTAAAAGACAGCAAAAAGCATGTTGTAACATCGACCATGCTGTATACATTGACATGACCATGCCATAAACACACCACTGAATACTGTCAGGACAGATCATGTGCAATGTAACTGTTGCAGTTGCTCATAATTGTCATGATAGATGCTACATCTCATGCTAATGCCATGGTTATGTCAGAATTATATCAGTAACGTGTCACTGAAAGAGATAATGATGCCCATGTGTAAATCATTGATTCAGTATCACATGATTTGATGTAAATCAGGTTCTATTTGTTGACACTTTATGTTCTATTTTGAACTTTTGCTGTGCCTGACTTATTTTCTTTATTTTATCTCTCTCCTATAGGATCCTATGCTGGGGCTGTCATCGCCATGCCGCTGGCTGGGATCTTGGTGCAGTACACTGGCTGGTCCTCTGTGTTCTATGTCTATGGTGAGTTTTATGATATTCATGAGATACATAAAACTCCTGACCTCTTCATGCAGGCCTTCTGGTTGTGTAGACCCCAGTGTCTATGCTTCTTTTAACACGATTTGTTAGTAGAACATGAAAACAGCAAAATGCTTCATGCCAGATTTGAAGTCTTTTAATTTTTAATGCAGATTTTACATTTCCGGGTGCCTCCATTGACTTGTTAATGGAAAAAGATCATGTTGCCTTAATGCTTGTCCAACATCCTGAAAAACGTCACCATTATTGTACAGTTGGAGATCACAAACTAGGAAATTTCTCGATCAAATAGTCAAAGCAATGATAAATCATAGCTGTTGGGTGGAATCAGTGGGTATACTGTGTATTTGTATTACAAATGTAACTCCTGGCTCAACTCGCCTGATGACGACCATGTTTAGTGAGTGTTTGAGGAGCAGAACTACCAAACAGTACCTGACCCTGACCTTCCATGACTGGAGTTGAGGATTCCTGTTGTAGTAATTCGATCTCTAAAAAAGGTTCAAGACGTCTCTAGCAAATTTGTGAGTTAAATATAGAACCGTAGCAATTCAAAAAAATGTGTGAATGCTTAACTGGTGCTTCTCTGCTATGTATATGTTATGTATAATTGCTATGTATAATTGTTTTAATATAACCTTTTAAGCTGTGCTTGAATACGGGACCACAAGGGTCTCTGTTACTCATTAGAACCCTTTTTGGTACTATATAGAACCAAAACCATGTTTTTTGGGTAAAAGTAAGTAAGTAAAGTTGTATTGTCTTCTCAGACACATACACATAGTACACAGTGAGACGAAATATCGTAGTGCTGGACCATGTTGTAGGTGTAAAAGTGTAGATGCTGGACAATAAGCCTAGTGAGTAATAAGCCTATACTTTACGAGGTTGAAAAAATGTGAATTATTCTTGCATGCATGCATGGAGATTTATCAATTTGTCCCAAATGGTTGATGTATCTATGTGAGGGACCAGAGTGTGCAGCAGAGCAGTAAGATAGTAACAGTAGTATGGATTTGGTATCTAACACTCTATTGATTTTTCCTCTGCTGTTTCCATGGCTCTGTCCTCTATGCTGACACTAGATGTGCCAATCATAGCGGCTAACAGCGACTCTAATGATTTTTTAATTCGCTTAAAGTTATGTAAGTGTATCCAATAGGAAAAAACAACTTCACTCTCTCTAACTCTCTCTCTCTCTCTCTCTCTCTCTCTCTCTCACTTCAGGGAGTTTTGGCCTCGTATGGTACATGTTCTGGATCCTCGTGTCCTATGAGAGTCCAGCAGAGCACCCCACCATCACTGATGAGGAACGCTGCTACATTGAGGAGAGCATTGGAGAAAGTGCTAAGCTGCTAGGCCCTGCAGAGGTGAGGGACACTGAGATCAAATCAATTAAAAGGTCATCCAGACAAAAATTGCACCACTCTGAATCCCCATAAGCAAATCCTTCTGTGGCTGATTGATTTATTTGAAGGAAACTCTGGATTATGCAAAATACAACTCATTGTCATGATATCAGTCTTGGTAGTCTCGTACCAGTCACAATCTGGGCAGTTCCAAAGTTTCTGAGGATGTTTTGATGAATCAAATTGTTTCAATATGTTACACTTTGCCGCTCTTCGAGCATGTAGACACCACGCAAGCAGACGTCCATAGACTTTTTTACTTTTATTTCTATAACTGTAACTGAAGATGGCGCGAGGGCCAATACAAAACATAACACTTAGAACGACGTTGCATAATGGTGAACCCACAACTCAAACCCCACAGTGACAAATATATATACACCCCACGTGACAACCTACACCTGCACCCTGGTAAGGCCTCATTCCCGACCAGACGTGGATAGGGGAATGAGGCCCAACCCTCACTGTCACCCTAAGGGTGGTCCCTACAGGTCCCCAGGCGTAACACAATAAAAGTAATTTCTGGTCAGAATAGGGCAGGGCAATGTCCAGTCATGAGACTTTTAATGATTTCTTTCACATTACAGTCATATCCCTCTGATATCCCTCTGATTCTCCAGCTGTGATTTGGGTGGTGAATTCTAGACTGTTTTATCAAACTAGTTGACAAAACATGATACTCTTGCTATGATCATCACATCTCATCATAGAGATTGTTACACACATCATCAGTTTGGTGCATAGTGCACTTTTTAGGCCTGAGACGGTTGATCTTATTTGTATCTGATAGTAGGCCAGAAAAGTTTTTGAGTGATGCAGAGCTGGAGTGATTTGCGCCTTAAAAGTTCAGAGCTTTCCCAAATCGATTGCTTTAATGAAAGAGAGGGAGCAAATCCTCCAGCCCAGTTGTTTTGATCTCTGCTCCCCTGAGTGTTCTCTCTCTTCTAGTTCTCTGTCTCACTCCCACCCTTCACTCAAACTGAAATTACTGTAATGAGCAAGTCTTCCTCACTCTTACAGTAAACCTCAGGGGGCCTTAAGTTCTGCTTAGCTAAAGGAAATAAAGATTCCGCCGCATCTCAGAAAGGATAACACACCGTGTAATGCAATGTCTAAGCTCTTTTCTCGTCAGTTGCGTAGTCGAAGCTCAAGTCCTCCCTTGGTTTGCCGGCTTAAATAAACACATGCTGTAATTTAAGAGTGTACTTTGATCAGGCACAACAAAGTGAAGTGAATAACACTGATTATCTCATTAAAAGGGCACCTGTGAATGTGTGAGGTATTGTAGGCATCAAGTGCACAGCTAGTTCTTGTTGATGCATTATAAGCAGAAAAAATGGGTAAATATAAGGATCTCGTTGACTTCAAAAATGTCTAAATTATGGTGGCCATATGTAATGTCTGTAGCAAGATCAGAGTATCTCCATAATGGCAGGTCTCTCACGTGATGTGGGGTTATGTAGTGGTCAGTAGAAGTCTTCCAAAGAAGGATAACCAGGTAATGGGGTCATGGGTACCCAAGGCTCACTGATGTGTGCATACATTATATGGACAAAAGTACTGGGACGCCTGACCATTACACCAACAGGCACTTTAATGACATTGTATTAAAACACATAGACTTTAATATAGAGTTGGTCCTCCATTTGCAGCTAAAACAGCTTCCACTCTTCTTGGAAGGCTTTCCACAAGATTTTGGAGAGTTTCTGTGGGAATTTGTTGATGTTAAACACTGATGTTGGACGAGAAGGCTTGGCTCACAATCTCTGTTCCATTTCATCGCAAAGGTTTTGGATGGGCTTGAGGTCAGGACTCTGTGTGGGTCAGTAATGTTCTTCCACACCAAACTCACCCAACCATGTTTTTGCTTTGTGCACTGGGACACAGTCATGGTGGAATAGAAAAGGTTCTTTCCGAATTGGTCTCCACAAAGTTGGAAGCATGGTGTTGTCCAGAATGTCTTGGTCTGCTGAAGCATTAAGATTACCCTTCAATGGAAGTAAGGGCCATCTGAATTCAATAATTAAGAGATGTGTCCCAATACTTGTGTACATATAATATATGTGATGTTTACCTGGGGAAGAAGGCAAACTGGCGGAAGCAGTGGATGCACTGGACACACTATTCTGATCCATGGAGACCCTACTTTGCTACAGGATTGAAAGATTCTGCTGCTAATGTCTTTGTGTTGAATAGGAGCACACAGTAAATACACTGATGGTTCAAAGCTGTTCTGGGGTCAGCAATATTGTGTAGGGGAACCTACACAATATTAGGCCGGGGGTTTTGATGTTGCAGCTGATCAGGATATATTATAGTGGGAAACTCTTGGTAAAACATTCTAAACTATGAGTCCTCTGTTTATATATTGTTTTGCATAAGTGAGAAGAATCCCACTGTTTATAAATATTTGTGTAATTAAACAACATCATAATCCAACAAAATAATACATATTACAAAGTCATTTAAAGGGGAACTCTTCTGATTTTTTAAGATTGCATTTGCATGTGCATGTGTTCATTGTTGAGATATAAAAACAAGTAAATGAAGCATTCCATGTAACCCATTTTTGAGAGGTAGCATTTTATAACAATAAATGCTAGAGACATCTTCCTTCTATCACCACTATTGTGAACAATTGTGACTAATTTGTGGTACGTTTCACATCAAACCACTCCGAAAATCTGCCATTCTAGGGACACAGTTTAATTACAATGCAACCTTTGTGGAATGGTGGATTAATTAAAGTATACTGTGAGATGTTATAATGATTAGATAAAATGGATTTTAATGAACAACAATTTCTAAAACCGAGATCTGTGTGGGTGCAGACGTGAAACACAGGGTTAAAAAATATGTATATGTCAAGTCTTTTAACGCTTAGAGTTGCGGCTTTGAAGTTCTGTACTTTGAAGAGCTGGTCTAACAAGTTTGTAGTTCGTAAGACCATTTGAAAGTTAAAGTGACCATTCTGTTGTACATGAACACTCCACAGCACACAGTGTGAACAGCACAAAATTCACCAAGTGAAGCAGTGAGCAATAAAGAACACGGCGCCCGGGGAGCAGTGTGTGGGGATGGTACCTTGCTCAGGGTACCTCAGAGGTGCCTAGCGGTCTTGGGAATCGAACCCCTGACTTTCTGATCACAGAGTGAGCGCCCTATCCACTAGGCTACCAGCTGCCCCCTGTGAAAGAATTGCGAGTCTATTTTCAGACGCAGTAGTTATTTTGAATAAGCAAATACTCCTGCCATTTAAAATCTGGCTTTTACTTAAATGTCACCTTCACCCAGGGAACAGGGCGTGTTGAGGGCCAGCCAGTAAATATTGACTGGAGTTCAAAAGGTTTTTTTATCAAAGCCAATGTTAGCAGTGAGAACAAGATATCCCATTTAAGATGATTATACTTGCTTATCGTTCTTATTTTGGTCTGTAGTGGTGGACTTGTGCTTAACCCCTTTTTCACTACTGTTTCTGGGATTTGCAGAAATTCAAGACGCCCTGGAGACAATTCTTCACCTCCATGCCTGTCTATGCAATCATTGTGGCCAACTTCTGCAGGAGCTGGACCTTCTATCTGCTGCTCATCAGCCAGCCGGCGTACTTCGAGGAGGTGTTCGGCTTTGAGATCAGTAAGGTAAGCATGTGTGTCTTCCACAATTTCTCATGTGTCTTCAGCAGTTCATGCGCTTCCTTAGACATGCATTCATATGACAAGCCACCTAAGTAGCAAACATTTTGCTCATGTTGGATTTATTTGGTTATCTCCTTTGAGCTTAATCTGTAAGTCCAGCTTTGTCCACCTGCTTCCAGTCAAAATCACTTCAAAGTGCTGCGACCTTCATCCTCCCCAAAGGTGTTGGCTTGTCCTATGAATTATTCATTGGTTCTTTGTCAGCTCTGCTGGCATTTGCATCTCATGTAATTACTTTCTCTTCATCTCCAAGAGTGAAAGCTTAGATCATGTCCAGTAATTCATTTCATTACACTGATCTGTTGTTGGTGCTGGTGATGCACTGCAGATTACACCAAACATGATTTTGAGTTGTTCTGTTTGGTCGTTGTCATAATTGAGCTTGTGTTGTTTGTTTAAAAAGTGTATTAAGAGATCCTGGTTTGAAAAGTGTGACCAAATTTGAATGAATATTAAAGATGTGAGCTTCAGTTAATGAGTCACTCTGAGACGCTCGGCCGGTCAAGATGGTTTTATTTCATGCAGTTTTATTTATTTGTATGTTTCAAAGTAGATTTTTGAGCAACGGTTCTATATTAAACAGAAGCTTAAATAAACCTAATTTCTTCCACATCTATAGAAAAAACATATAACACCAACATGTTCCCCAGTACTTTATATAAGAACTGGCAACCCAAAAAGCAACTATGATAGCAGAAAAAGGGCAGTTAGTCACACACACCATTCATCAAGCCCATAGTACAAAGAATAGAAATTATGTTACTGTGTTAATTGACAGTGAGTATGATATACAATATACAAAATGCAATGTGTATTAAATACACATGCCACTAACTACACAGGATCCTAACATAATACTGTGATAGACATCCATTATAAATGGCAGCATATGAATAGAGGAGGAACTAGTGCAAACAACTGGTAACTGTAAACTGTGCAAACAAGGTACAGATGCAGTAGACAGAGATTAGATTAAAGAGATCTTTAAAATCTTGGTCTATGATCATTGCTGCTTACAATCAGATGTTATTAACCCACTTGTCTCTTCAGGTTGGCATGCTGTCAGCCCTTCCTCACCTGGTGATGACTATCATCGTGCCCATCGGAGGGCAAATAGCAGATTTCCTGCGCAGCAAGAACCTCATGTCCACTACCAATGTTAGGAAGATCATGAATTGTGGAGGTGTGTGGCCTTTATTGCACTGTAGACCGTTATTCTTGAAAGAAATCTGGCCTGTTAGTGTTGAGTGAGCTGTCCTTGGTGTTGAATTGATCTTTTCGAATGATCGAAGAAGAAATACAATCAACCTATAGCACAGTTTGTGTACCATGAATTAATAATCATGTTTACGAGCTTTCAAAAGCTTCATATCAGATTGATCAAAACTTGACAAATGATTATATTTTGTTACAAATGACAGGATCACACTGATCACATAGCATGAGGATGAGCAGGCAGGCTCAAACTCGTCCTCACAAGCAATTTATCATATGCTTTCAGGGACAAAGGCAAATCACTGTCCTAAGTCTTTATATTTGAGCTCTCAGCATTGCTTTAAGGTGCTTTAGTTAAAGGAACTGTTAAAGAAATACTACTTTTGTTGTAGAACGTCTATAACGGTGATATAATTATGTTTCTGACTGATTACTATTAACAGTAAAATAAATGACCTTTCCTTTGGCTTGCAGGCTTCGGTATGGAGGCCACTCTGCTGCTAATAGTTGGATACTCTCACAGTAAAGGAATGGCCATCTCGTTTTTAGTGCTAGCTGTAGGCTTCAGTGGATTTGCAATATCAGGTGAGTCGGTGCTTGCCTTCATGTAACATGTCCTATTTGGTAAATGTTTGATGACGAAACTGATGCAGAAGTGATTCGTTTATTACATTCATTACATTCATTCATTTGGCGAATTTATGCAAAGTGACTTATTGCGAACTGTAAATAATAGGCTTATTACATCCTGAGGTATTTTACTTAGCAGCTATGTGGAGTACTAACTGATTCTATAAGTTACTAAAGTAGAATACCACAAAGTTTAAAAAATGCATGATTAAAAGATTAAAGCATGAACCAAGTCTTAAATCAGCCCTATTCAATTGTCGGCCCACGGGCCAGAACCGGCCCATCAGTCATTTTGGACCGGCCCGCTGACTACCTCTTATTCATTAAATAGCTGCAACTTAACTGTATTTAATAAATAGCTGCGACTTAACTGCATTCAAAAGAGAAGAGACGTAAAGTTGACAACGAAAATAGAAAAATTAACGAGTGGATTGATAAGTATGCACACATACAAAATTCTGAGGGAAAACCCATGTGCCTTGTCTGTCTTGTCATTTGCTCGGTAAATAAAGAATACAATATGCGGAGGCACTTCAGGACTCACACTAACTTTGATCATGAATATCCCCCGGGCTCAGACTGCGGTAAAGTTGGTTTGATATTCGACATTCGTTTGATATTC
>JBBPCW010000039.1:14835867-14847250 GCA_037974425.1 Phenacogrammus interruptus | reverse complement strand
TGTGTGTGTGTGTGTGTGTGTGTGTGTGTGTGTGTGTGTGTGTGTGTGTGTGTGTGTGTGTGTGTGTGCATGTGCCTTAAGGACAATTATCAAATCTTCACCTATATTTTGGCTTCATAGCAATCAACAAATAATTTGTATAGATCTAAAATTATTAAGTATTTAAATTACTGCCTAATTGATCAAAGCATAATATCTCAGGCATATTTCTAGCATTGTATTGACTTCATTTGGAGCGTTTATTTTAATCTCTGAAAAATATCTCAGATTTTCCTAAATGCTTATTGGGAGAAAAAATATATAGATTCTAGTTGATATTACATTTCTGTAAACTTTATTTCAAATGTATTTACCAAACTGGAGTTTAAATAATGATCCATTTAAAAGATAAACCTTTGATTTTACTCAAAAAATGTGTTTGGCACATTTTTATTCAAAACTGATGTTTATTATTCTTTAAGCAGTAAAGTCCTTATTTATAATCCACTATATGCTGCCTATAATGCTGGTTTTAATAACATATTATTCTGCTTAGCTAAATGAGATAATTTTAGAAGCCATTTATTGAATAAAGCCATTTTTAATCTCTGAAAAATTGTAATACCACTATGTTGATTGTTTTAGTTGTTTGTTTGGAGTCCAATTTACTGTCAGCAAATGTTTTTTTTTTTTCTGGGTTCTCAAGTTTCACAGAAACTGCAAACAATGTAGAAAGCTTTGAGAGTAAAGCATTTTTGATCTATGGTGGTGATACAGATACCTCAGCCCATCAGATATCAGTTCTATTTCCCCTAGTAGTGTTTTCATGCAACCTGAACATGATTTTCAGCTTTTTGTAGTTTACACACGGCAGCATGCTCCAGAAATCGTGGCTTTTTTACGAGCTATGCCTGAGGGTTTCCTGTGTTATACTTGAGTGCTTAAATTCATTCTCTCACAGATCTTGTCAAATCGTTTTATTTTTCAGATTTCTCTTTAGAGCGTCTTAGAGTAATAACGCTGGTTTCTGAGCTGTTTTCATTGGAATGACTTAATAAACATGGGCAGTGGGTGACAGGCTGAAGACATTGCTAAGACGCCTGGTGTCTGAGCGTTGTGTGGTTGTAAGGACTTTCTGGTTGGCAATAGAGGACAGTCATTTGGCTGTCAGAGTTGAAAAACAATCACAAAGTAAGATTTATTTCCTTGAAAATGCCTGGGGAGCTTTTGGCCCATGTATAGGCCCATGTATAGGAGTAGAAGGAAAGCGGATGCAGTGTTTCTGCACGTTCACCTGAAAGTTCACCATTCATTATGTTCAGGAGATGAGTAGGTAGCAAAATTACAGCCTGGTAATTGGACTGAACTTTTGCTTTTTCATGAAGACATTGCACGAAAGATCCCTAAACGGGGTGTGGGCTTTATGCTCGTGGCATGAATGTCATATAGGGCGTCATTTTTACACTAATAAAACATTACAGCAGGAAGAGTGTTACTCTGGAGCTCAATCCAAAAGAGAAAATTGCCAACAATATTCAGGGAGACCGACTTTAATATGTTTCTTATATGAAAAAGTTAAGGCATGAAGAACAGCTGGGTTTGTGTTACAAACTGTGCAAAAATGGAAACATAAAGTTTGGGGTTGTGTGCAAGTGTGTGCTATATATGTATGTGTGTGTATGTGAGTGTTTGGGGGGGTATGTGTGTGTATGTATGCTACTTTCTCTGTATATGGATGTGTGCATTTGTACACTTGTCAGTAAAAATGATGTGTGTGTGTGTGTGTGTGTGTGTTTGTGTGTGTGTGTGTGTGTGTGGGTGTGTGTGTGGGTGTGTGAACACAGAGGCTCTTTGTGAGTGTGGGTTAGGCCTCTGCCTGTGCTACTGTGTGCGCTGGGTCAGGTGTCAGTGATGCTGTGAATGTAGCACCTGTGTGCGGTATCGCTGCTGTGTGGGCTTCCCATGCCCCATCAGTCAACCAGGCTCTTAACACGTCACCTCTCATACTTTTTTACATATTTGCAATTAAAATTACTTCCTGATTTACAATAATAACTGCATAGTTAGACATTAGTAACACATGTAACAACAATGTAACACTATTACAGCTGGATTACAGTAGTACAGCTTACATAAATAGACAACATTTTACCTGGATTCACAGTGTATTACATGCAATTACTTGAGTAAAACAATTAAGCTTCAGACAGTATTAGTCATGCCCTGCATATCCTAATGCAATTACACTGAATGACTTGATTAAGTTGATAAATATGTGTACTGACATAAGCTGCAGTGCTGTAATCCAGATTTAATAGTGAATACATCACCAGTAGTAACACTGTTGTTGCACGCACTGCAACAACGACACAGTTATAATACATTAATGTTTGATTGTGTGTTGTACTTGTATAATTATACATGTCACAAATAAAGAAAGAATCGCGATAAGAGACTTCATATAAAATGTGACCAAAATGACAAAAATGAACGTAGAAGTGCATAAATACATGTTTATATTGACTATTTATACAGTATAACAATAACATGACACACATCATATGTGTGGAAATACTTCACTCTAGACACACAAACAGCACAGAGACCTGCACAACCTGCAAGTCGGTATTAAAATACAGTAACAGCACCGATGCAGTACTAGCTAACATGGCTAACGGTAGCACTGCAGCAGCTTAAACTGTTCCCACTCTCAGTTGTACACTCAAATTTACCTGAAAATTCAAGGTATCAGCCTTTGTTTTGTTTTGTGTTGACTGTTAACATTACAGAGAACTTTAATAAAAGTTGCTCAGTGTTGGACGCCTGTGTTCTTCCGTTGCGTGTGTGATGACGTCATCAAATGACTAATTGACTCAACTTCGACTTTGCTGACCGACTAGTCGACTTGAAAAAATACATATATATGTATATATATATATGTAAATAAAAATATAAGTTACTAATTTTGTAACATAAATATTAACGTAAATTCAGCTACATTTCCATATAAAATGCCACTGTATGAATACAGAAAGTGCGTCTGAAATATTAAAATATCACTGAACTTAGAGGCGCGAGGTTTGAAAGTAGCTAATCCGAGAACGTTATGTAGTGCACGGGCGCAAGCCTACTGCAGCGAGTCTGCTCAGTATCTTGCCTTCATATTTTAGTGTCTTAAACATTTATAGAGATTTATAGAGTTTCATTTATTTCGTCTTTGTTTTGGCTTGCTGCCTGCTGCTAATGTTCACTAGTACAAGGATGCCAGGGCAGAACTAACCCTGCAACAAAACTGGACAGCACAGAGTGTGCATATACAGATTATGGTTTAAGCGAGAAGAGAAACAAATCTCCACAATGGAATTGTTTTGTCATATGATCACTGCATTAATTCAGGACTGCTGATTTAACTGTTATCTCAGATATTGCCAATTACACTCAGATTATTAAATCTCAAGGGCTCAAGTTTGCTATTTTATATTGCACTCTCCCCGAGGATTGGGTCAATGATTTTTCAGCTCATGATCAAATTAGATGGCACAAATGGTGCAAGGGCACCATTTTCAAAGTTTCTTTGGCAGCCATGTGTGACGATAGGAGTGGAGTTGTGGTGAAGTTCAAAGCTCAGCCACTGTTTTAGGAATCTGTATACCTCTCTCATGCTCTCTTCTGCTTTCGTTTACTCAGCCTTTGCCCCTGTTGCCCCTATTTTCCTGCATCAGGGAGAATGAAATAGCTATGGTTGACTTTGTTTAGGCGGCTGGCATGCATGTGAAGTTGACCCCTATGTAGAACCACTTCTAAGGCAAAAAGTTCATCACCTGTCCTTGTTGATGCTCATAAACAAGACCCTCCCACCCACAGGCCCTATATCCCTCCATCTGTTTGCTCTTTTTAGCACAGCTCCTGGTCCTCAGGCTTTAAAAAAATAAATGGGGGCTTGCTATTTTGCCGCCATTCCTCTCTTGGCCTATTTGGATGGCGCACATCTGCCCTGCAGGTGTCTGCTCTCCTTCCCCTACCCAAGGAGAGTTGCCGCAGTTACGAGAAGCGGGAAGCATGTTGCTACATGTGTTAAGACCCCTCTGATGAATGGCTGTCTGAGTATGGGGCGCAACAGGCGTCGGTTGCTATGGATTGGCATAATCCTTATCCATTAAATCCTCCGTTAACAAAATAGGCTGTCTAAGCAGGCATTTGACTCTGAATGGTGATTTTTCCCCCTTTTAGCAGCTGTGAATGTAGTGTGGATGCATGTATTTTTGTAGAAGGGTAAATCTTCAAATTGCATGTATTTCTAATAACTCTGTAAATGAAATTGATGTTTTTTTGCTATTCACAAAGATTGTTTACTCTTTGTTTACTAACATTGTGCCACATTTACAAAGCTTCTCAGAGTAAAAATGATGATCTAGGACCAGATTCTTCTCTCGTTTACAGTAACTTTACTGACGGGAACAGCTGTGTGAATATGGGCCTTGTCTTTGCTTAGCTCTAATGTGTTTACGTTTGTTCAATAAAGCAAATCTTCATTCCATCCATTTTTGCCTTTGGCTGTTTTCAGTGCGGTGAAGTTTGTGTATATTTTTTTAGAAGGGGAAATTGTGCATGAGCATTTGTTTTTGCACACTCTTGTATATACACTGTACATGTCCTGTCATTGCAGAGGCTCTCCGAGTTTTTCCACAACCAGGTAATTATCGCTCATCTGAAAGACAATGTCCCAGTTTCAAGAACATTTAATACTTTGAAAATAAGAAATACCCTTGTCATCACACAGCCATCTCTCAGTTTTTACAGCCCTCAAGTCACCCATAGCAGGACTGTACGTCTGGTCACTGGAGTATTGCTGCATCATTGGACCTGGTATAAATCTAACCATGGCCTGATCTGACAGTAGCCCATAGAGAGAGGCAAAGACATATGAACAGCATACATCAACAGCCCAGCCAAGAACGAGTTCCATTCAATCCTTCCACTGTTGCAGAGTCTGTGTCAGCACTTTACATTGGCACTTTTTTTGTTTTTTTGCACTTTATAAGCAGCATACCTGCACCATACACTCAAGTGTAGTTCTCTAAATAAATATACTTTTACTTTACGATGAACCTGGTAAAACATGGTGAAGTAGGTCATGGAAAAAATCTTCTGCTCAATGTTTGTACGCAACAAAGCATTCCTTTCCTAGAATGTTTTTGAAAGTTAGTTGAATGGGTTACTTTTCAGTAAAAGTGGGTGGTTAATGAAATAGTTTGGCAATAAAAAATAAATTTCTTTCGGTTTTTCCTTTACCCCTGTTAGCCAATACATGTTGGGTGCCTAAAGTTTGCTTCTTTAGTTTTGCGCTGAAGCAGCGATGCCTGGGGCTTAACACTTTTTAATAGCTCCAGATCTCTTCAGAGATTAAGATAAGCAGTACAGTGGGTCCTCGGGCTATGATGGTCTTGACATGTGACATTTCGGGTTTACGTCGCTCATTCCCTATACCTTTTTTTTGTTGCGCGGCAGAGGAATACACACTAACATGAGTGTTCTAGATTATGATTTTACAACTGTGTTAGGATTGGTAAGTGACAGGCGAGAGTGTGTTTCAAATAACACCAAAATTTGGGTTACATCACTGTTGAAGGAACGGATCTGTGTCATAACTCGAGGACCCCCTGTATGACTTGAAGAGATACATAGAAGACATTTCAAAATATGTCCCCACAGCAATGTAACGGCTCAGTCCCTGTTGCTGAATGCCTCACTTTAACAAACAGAAAATCAAATACTCCCTCTTAGTGTTTATCAATGTTACAAAGAGATATTAGGACCTGTTTATGTGACTTCATGTGGCTAGTGTCTGGATTGTATGATGATCAGGTTTTAGACAGATTTGTGTTTACTAGAGGTGCTCCGATCAGGATTTTTGCCACTGATACCAAATACCGATTTTTTGTCATGGTGATCAGCCGATACTGATGCCGATTCTGATGCTTCAATTTTATATAATTGATATGTAAGCTCTCTGATCACCATTAACTTTTTTTTCAGATAAAGTAACAGAGTGACAGAGGCTGGTGGTCAGTGCATATAAATTCCATTATTTTCACGGTTATATCCTTAGCTTTCTTGCTGTCTGGTGTGTACAGTTTGTGTGTTTTCAGAGTGTCTGTAATGGATGGTTGAGTGAGAGTCGCATTATTAGTTGCCTTTTTTACAGTTGCCAGTTTTTCATATTCGCCATACGACTTGCTGTGGCTCATTCTTAAGTGCCGAATGAGGTTCGTTGTATTAAATGTTTTGGACAATGCGCCTCCAAGTAAGATTTCTTTGGAACATCATTGTTTCTCGAAACGTCATAGTAATTCCACACCGTCGACGACATGACTGTGGCGCCAAAATATTCACGTCCCCGCTCATCATGTACGCCCTCACGCTTTGACGTCATCTGTTGTGATCGGTTCCTATGATCAGCCAAGTTGAACGAGTACCAATCGATTCATAAAATGTGATCAAGGTAAAACTGAATTATACTGGAGCTTGATTTGCGCTGTGACAATAGTGGGAGGTGTTTTGGTTGTAAATTGTTTTCTTAGAGAGAGGATTTAATTTATTGAACATGTGGCCTGAAGAAGTGGGTTGAGAAATCCAGAAGTGGTTAAAAGTTTTGGGTGCATTTACACCTGCATTTTTATGTGGCTTGACCTTATTCAGACATAATCCTGACATTTAAATGCATGAAGTAAATAGAATCCTAGATAACACATTTTAACAAAGGAATATTTGGATGATTCAGAAAAGTTTGAACAATTCAGAATAAACAATGTGAATAATGTTTATTACCCATTCATAAGTAATATGTTACTAAAGCCTTAACTTCTGTGTCATCAGTCCCAGGTTCCGGCAGCCCAGACACTGGTGCAGAATGAACGGGCCCTTGAGTCCGAGACGGGAGCCCATGCCTGACCTCTCATGTCTGCAGCAGTACAGTGAATGGCTGGCCTCTAGACATGAAACCAGCCTGCTGCCCATGAAGGAGGACCTTGCCCTCTGGATCAACACAATCCTGGGTATGGAAGTGAAAATAACAGTGAGTGTGGGGAAGTTGGCATTAAACGTTTTAGAGTTATTTGTCACCTGTCTTACTATTTTAAATGCATTAATAAGCTTAAGTGTGTAGGTATGTGGGCCTACGCACTTAAGTGATAAGCTTATAGACCTTGGGGTGCTAACTATACAACTATACAGCAAACTATACAACAAAAATATACAAATATAATACAACAAAAGCCCACAAACCATTATTCCTTCACTCATATCAGAAGATGGGGAATACAGTAATAGGTGTTATTGTACAGACTAATAATCTGAGTTCCCAAAATGCCACTGGGCATAGGATCAATGGAAAGACGTCTGCTCATTTTCTAAAGAGCAGTTAGGCTTTCACTACTAAACCAGGGCACGTCTCTGCCTGTACTGGTCTGGATGTTTTGACATGTGGCTGGCTGAGAGGTTGAGGAAGTCAGAAGGTGACAGAAGCATTACATGTGAGAAGACATCCAAGCCATTAAAGCAGTGGAGCAGAGAAACCTGTGAAATAGTTGCTAGACTTAAACTCTAAACCTTGTTGACATACCTTGTAGGTAGTTAGGCTAAAGCTTATCTTGTTCCAAGTATAGTTTGATTGGTGGTCAGTGTAATTGAATTGATGGATATTTTGGTTTGTAGGCTATTCAAAATCCAAACACATCACACACTACCATGCTACTCCCATATTTCTGCCACTGCTGTGTGGAGAATGGTCCACCACCCAAACATTATCAGTGGTCTGCAGTGGACCTATGAACAGGGTAGAGGGTGCAGACTTTACAAAATATTTCTTTAAGAGATTAACAATTTTAGTTCCATAAAAAGCCATTTCTGCGAATGAAATATGTGAAGAACCTGTAAAGGATACAACGACACCTCACATAATGTACTCATTTGAATGTTTTTCTAAGAATCTTTACATTATGTGGAGGTTCTTTAAGCTAAAGGTTCTTCACACTCTCATATCTCATTCTCAAATATACAAAAACGATTATTTTGAGGGGTCCTTCCATGGCATTGTGCCGATAACTCTTCCTGGCTGCCTTATTTTTTAAATTGTGCAGCAACACATGGCTACCACACACCTGCAAAGTTTATCTATATGTTAGGCAAACCCAATAAAAAGGCCAGTGAAGGGAGCTGGGTCAAATAAACTGGCAAATCAGTGTATTTTCATACTGGATTATTAAAATCCAGGTTTTTATTCAGCTGCTAAGGTGCAAACAGCCATTCGTTCTCTCTCACAAACACCTCCGCAACATTTTCCTTCATTCTTCCTGTTTCTGAATGATCTCATGGTGCCAGTATGGCCATGTGGGGACTGCAGGAGAGCACTTACCTTCATTACCTCCATCTCCCAAGGGGGGCGGCTAATGACCATCCGCCTTTACCCTCTGGTTTTGTTGTGGTTTTTCTCTTCTTGAGCCCCCTGAAGGCCTCCTCCTCCTTGCTCTTCCCTCTCGTCCCCACCACCTAGTTACAATGTGTGTGCATTTAACACCCAGGCACTGGAATGTGTCTACAGGCCCATGTGAACTCAGAGGAGGGGGAAGGGGGTGATGCTAGCAGTTAGTGTACTTAAAGGATGTTTCTGAGCACCTGTGAGTTGCCCGAGGCACAGGAAGAATGCCACTCTTGGTAAAGAAAGGAGGAGTAGAGGAGGGAAGGATTTACAGAAAAGAACAACAACTGCCATGAAGGAGCAAATAGCATTTACCCTCATGCAGAAGCTCATTAACAAAACTCGTTACCCGTACGTATTAGTGAAAGGTTTGCTTGAAATACAACTTTAAATTCTGTGAACGTTCCTTAAATGTGTAAAAGAGTTCTTATCACATTCAGAAACATGGTGCTTTGAAGATCCATCTGGAACCAAAAGTGTGCCTTTTTTATAAGTGTAAGGTTCTTTAGCTTGGCTATTCATAGTACTCTTACCAATACTGGCATTCAACTATATTCCCCATTACTACACTTTAAAAAAGTGTGAGAAAGGGTTCTTTAATAAAGAATATTCCTTGATTGAAATGTCAAATGTACCCCATTTTTACTTTTTAAAGGTTCATTTACAAACATGGTTCTTCGGGTAATAAGATGGTTCTTCTTCCTGCAGAGTCAATGTCTAACGGTGCCACACCTGCTCCAATATTGATTTCCTCAGAAGCCCTTGATTGGCTGAATCAGATGCATTAGGTTTAAGTAAGAGGAGGTATATGATTGTGAAGATTGGTGATCACTAGCATTGCTTAAAGAATTCTTTGCAGCTTCTTTTTAGATCAATATGTGTTCCTAATTTTCCCTCTGCTCTTGTTGTTTTAGGGCTGAATTTAACAGCAGAGAACTTCATGGACATGCTGGAGACTGGTGTGGTGCTCTGCCAGCTGGCTGAAGAGCTACAGGAAAGGATGATTCTGGCCAACAACGGCAAGGTGTGCAAAGCAAAACCCTAACTGCATATTCATCCACTCGTTAAAATTACGCTTTTTGGAGCACTGACCTAGAAAAACCTTTCAGTGGGGGTTCTTGTTGAAGAATCTCATCTTGGAATAATTTCAGAATATTTATTTTTAAGTGTATTTCATTTAACACTATCATTACTTCTAGTACATATGTTCATAGTATTGTAGTATTTTGTTTTGCTCTTACAAACAGTATTTAAAAATCTGAACTCCTGTGTTTAATTAATGGATGGTTGGATAGATATAAGGATGGATGGATGGATGGATGGATGGATGGATGGATGGATGGATGGATGGATGGATGGATGGATGGACGGATGGATAGATGAAAGGATGGATAGATGAATGGATGGATGGATGAAAGGATGGATGGACAAATGGATGGATGGATAGATGGATGGATGAAAGGATGGAGAAAGGACCAATAAACCAATACATTACGTGGCCACACAGAAGTCCGTCTCATAATCATATGAACAAAAACACTTCGTAGAATGTGACATAAACCTGAATGTAAATGTATCCCTTGGTATTACTTTGCTATCAACCTGCTGCCCCATATACCATACGGGTGGCTTAGTTTAATCGGCACAGTCTGAGATGTGTGAACGTATAAATAGTTTTGAAACATAGACCTGGCCTTTCCTTCGCACCCACATAGAGGAGGTATTCCTCGAGGTGGATTTAATAGTTCTGGAAGCCGGCCATAGCTGAAACGCAAAGAATAAAGAGAATAGAAAGTCCCTGGCAGGATTTATCCACCATCTTATAAGCCATCTGTTTGCCATTTGTTGTGTGCCTCGACACCAATGCCTTATCCTCTCTCTCTCTCTCTCTCTCTTTCTCCCTCTCCCTCTCTGTCTCATGCAGTTCTTGAAAAGAAAACATAACACATTCCACACTCGTATAGTCCAAAAAATGTGTTTAGCTGTGTTTATTGAAGTGATACCTCTCTTTATATTTAAACGTTAATTCACGTTATGATTATAAATGTATGTCCTTTTGGTTGCTGTGCATTCTGCAGCCCTTCATCCGGCGTGTGATTCGCTGGAAAGAAGATGCTACCCCTGGTTCCTTTTTTGCTCGGGACAACGCAGCCAACTTCCTGTACTGGTGCCGTAAAATTGGGGTGGGCGAGTCCCATCTCTTTGAATCAGAAGATTTAGGTGAGCGGCCAAAGGTGCATCCTCCTGTGAGCTGAGCATACACACAGATGTGTGAACTTTATACTTCATATTTGTTTAATAAGGATAATCTGAATGTCTGAAAAGGAGATATTTGGAAAGTTAAATGAGAGAATTGTGCCTGCCTAGGCTTTACTGACTCTTTAATATAGAGATAAGCAAATAACAGTTGCCAGAGACCTTAAAGGGGAACCGCCACACCAGAATGAAAAACGTACACCTGTTGTAAACTTGCCTGCTTGCCTCTTACACTGGTGCTGCGAAGGTCTCAAGAATTAAATGCTCTTGTTAAAGACTATGAACCACCCCCTCTAATGATGTATCTTGAAGGTGGGATGAAGTTTACTCTATTACTCTACTGAGGATGGCTGATTAAATTGTTTTTTTTTTCTGTAAAGGAAGCCAGATAGCCAGTATTACTGCTAGGAGGCCACATATCTTTCAACACCTACTACCCTCTACATAAGTGACTAGCAGTCAAGATCTTTTTTTAGATTAGATTAGATTCGATTCAACTTTATTGTCATTACACATGTACAAGTACAAGGCTACGAAATGCAGTTTAGGTCTAACCAGAAATGCAATAAGCAGCAAGTGCAGGATAAAGGCATACGTTATGAGTTATAAGTTATAAGTTATGGGTTATAAGTTATGAGTATATGTACAAGAAGAAACTGAATAATATTTACA
>JBBPCW010000039.1:14811821-14822677 GCA_037974425.1 Phenacogrammus interruptus | reverse complement strand
TTTGAAATTCAATTAAATAAAGCTTGAAACATTGGGGTGTTCTAAAACTTTTGACCGGTAGTGTATATAATTGGACATCCTCTGCAGAGAAACCCTTTAAATCCTTAATGTTTTGTAACTATATTGGTGACATGATAAAGTAAACATGCAAAACTTAAATAAATAAAACTGGTGCATTAATATGTATAGAAAATCATAAAAACACGGCATCATTTGCACTTTTCTATACAGCTTTATCTATTCCAGGTCAGGCTTCTGTACCTGGGAAATCTCTTAGATTTTTTTAATTAGAATTTTGCCTTTATTCAAAGTAAAGTTGGTTAAGGCATGTTTAGTCACAGTTTGTTCATTTTGTTTTACGTAAGAACTTTGAGGCTAATTTAGCTACGAATTTAAGAAAGTCAAAATTAGTATCATACCACATCCCTCAAATTGTGTCGGGTTCTTAAGTAATAAACAGATTTGCCTTTATAGTTTGTGACACTGGACAATGTAACAATGTAACTGGACAATGTAAAGCCTTTTTATAGACAATAAACAGACAATTAAGTGCATCATACCTGGAAGGTGCATGATCATACAAAACTGAAAGTAGTAGACTTCAAATACTAAACATATTAACTACATTTTTTTTTCTCTCTCTCTGTCTCTCACTCTTTCCCTCTCTCTCTCCCTCCCTGACTCTCTCGGTCTCGCTCTCTCTCCCTCTCTCTCTCCCTCCCTGACTCTCTCGGTCTGTCTCTCTCTCTCGGTCTCGCTCTCCCTCCCCGGCTCTCACTGTCTCTCTCTCTCTCTCCATCCCTCTCCCTCTACCTCTCTCTCCCTCCCCCTCTCTCTCTCTCGCTTGCAGATGCTGAATGATAAACACGTTATGGTACGCGTTGGGGGTGGATGGGAAACATTTGCGACGTACCTGCTGAAGCATGATCCATGCAGGGCAGTTCAGCTCTCTCGGCCAGGACTCAAACCATGCAGGCCCACCAACAAGTCCTCCAACAACAAAGAGGCTTCGCGGGACAGCTACCTGGTTGTAGGCACTCACTCCCGACTCAGGAAATAATGAATAAAACCTTAATATATGCAAGAAAAATGACAGACGTGGTGATCAATACCCAGTCATGACCAGGACAGAACTAGATGCATTGCAAATTTGTTGAACTGCATATGGTTTCAGCTTTTAATGGTTTTTTTTTAAATTTTTTATAAGAACATTGAAATAAATATTTTTTTGGAAATCAGCAAGTCAAGAAAAGATACTATTTTCACTCTATATTCATTGTATCATTATTATTATTCGTATTATAACATTTTAACTGGTTATAACATTTATTTAGAACTGGTTAAATATAAAGGTTATACACTATATGGACATGTAGTATTTGGACACACCTCTTAATTATTGAATACAGTTAGTGCCTTACTTGCAGTGAATGGAAATCTTAATGCTTCAGGAGACCAAGACATTTTGCACAATGCCATGCTTCCAACTTTGTTGACACAGTTTGGGGAAGAACCTTTTCTATTCCAGCATTACTGTGCCATGGTGCACAAAGCAAGGCCCATAAACACATCAGTGTTCAATGTGGATGGACTTGACTGGCCCTCAGAGAACCCTGACCTCAACCCCATCCAACACCTTTGGGAAGAACTGAAATGGTGTCTGACCTTATAAATGCTCTACAGAATGAAAGGCACAGAAACACTAAAATCTTGTGGAAAGCCTTTCAAGTAGAGTGGAAGCCGTAATAGCTACAAAGTGGGATCAACTCCATATTAAATTCTATGTATTTGAATACAATTGCATTTAAGTCCCCATTTGTGTAATGGTCTGGTGTGCCAAAACCTATATTGTCCATATAGTGTAGATATTGATGACAATGTGTCTGTTTACTTACATGACATTACGTGAGATTAATACGTGACATACATTTTATAGACTATGAAAAAAATGCATATATCTGGGATGGAAGGAAACTTCCATTTGTGTCCACAAGGTGGCGCCTGGTGATAAGCTATATAGGATATTCAGGCAACATGCGAACTTCCGCAGCTTTTGGGATTTAAAGGGCCAATAAACGACTCCTCATGAGGTTCAGCTCTGTTGTGGTTTATGCCCCTAAAAAATCTTAGTTTATAAAGCCATAGTTAACCTTTTTCTTTCTAAAAGAGACATTTTTTGCCTTTAAGACTACTATATGTAAATGACCTCTGTTCTAAATGGCTGACTGTTCTTGACTGTCCCATTTGAGAGAAAGACTCGAAAGCCAGCTGAAAACCCTGCTTAGAAATAGGTTTTTATGACATCATAAAAACAATGTGTTGCAGTTTAGTTTACATATATGGACTGTATGGACTGGGGAGAAAATGTAACAATGTTTACACATTACACTTATGCTAAAAAATATGGTAAGTCTCTTCCGTTCACTCTCTTTTTACTGTTTTTATTTCATTATTCTCTTTGGCTGTACTGTGTATGGCAGCTTGATATACTTTGTAAAAAGATTTAATTTTCATTACAAAAGTCTACACAATGACTTAAAATGTATTGACAGCACCACTTGACAATAAGGTATGACCATTATAAAGGGTTTATAAATGGTTTTAAATGAGTTTTTAATGGATATTAATCTCTTCGTGGTGGTGTGGGTTTCTTTTGGGGTCTCCAATTTCTCCCACAGTCCAAAGACATGCACATCAGGTGAACTGGGTATTCTACATTGGCCTTAGGTGTGAGTGTGTGCTACCTGATAGTACTTCGGGTACAGCGGTTACAGAAAATGAACAAATTAATGAATGAGGGAATATTATTTGGGCCATTAACAATATCAAATTATTTTATAATTATTGTATAAACAGTTGCTTCTTGCCAAATAGTAAAGCCGCATTCTGCCTCAGAATGACTTTGTCCTGTCTATTAACATTGTCAGCTTCACCAGATAGTTTTTTTATTTATGGTATAAATGCTAATTAATGACTGTTAAGGTGACCTAATTACACAGGTCAACAGGTCAAAATCATCAGAGATATGTTTATGTGTGTGCTGTAGTGTTTTTCATGCTGATTTCAAATCTGTATTTTGTTTTTCCTGCAGGTACAGTGTGATGAAGCTAGTTCTATACTGCATGATAGGTGGTATAAGGATCATATAATAATCATATGCAGAGTGTTTTTGAAGAAACAGTGGTAGCTGACTGACCCTGATCATTATATCTATGCCACAGTGTGGCCTGTCTGACTCCAGACTGCAAATATTGAAACAGTTACTAGATTGGTGCCTGTGGTTTAATAAAAACTGCATGCAAGTCTATTGCAAATCAAATATTACTCATACTTTAATAAGTTATGATTAAAAAAAAACGAAAGCAGATCTGAAACCAGCATGAAAAACTGGTTTAGAAAAGTGTTTTGTGGTTTCTGATGATTTTTTTTTATTAGCCCTTAATAAATGTATTTAAAACCCATTCATAAACCCTATTATAAGGGTGATCGTACTGAAAATGGTAAGACTACAAATACACACACGACAATGTAAATGTCAGGTACATTTTATTTCTTTAAAATAAAAATCGTTTTAAAAAATGGACACAAGTCTCTTAATACATTTAAATAAAATCACCGTCATAAAGTCATGCGCAACTATGATTGCTGTGTTCTTGACCTGCTTCATCGAATTAACCAATAGAAATGGTCCATACAAAATTAAAATGGTGCTACTTCGACTGCCAAAATAAAGGATGACTATTGTACAAATGTCTCACATTTCTCCTAGAGCTCCTTGGTCTTCTCTACTCACAGATGTTGTGTTTTTTTCCTCCTCTTGTGTCTTGCAAGTCATAATCCTTTAATAGAATATATATTGTATTAATAGAATTCATTCTCCTGTGCATTTGGTATTGTGTTATGCGACATTATAAATCGCATATTTACCTTAAAACACATCAGAGCATAAATGTGCGTATTAGGTTTCCCTTATAACCCCAAACGTATCCCTACATCCCACCTGTTTCATTACAGGTGCCCTAATAGGCCTTGTTTATTTGTTTATTTACTCTGTTTTCCTGTGAACGATGAGTTATTCATGCCATTATCACAAGATCATTGTTGTCTTGAAATAATGTGATAGTTCTTGAGATCTTAAAATATGAGCTAATTTAACTACACAGGTCAAAATCATCAGAGATAAGTTCATATAGGTTTTGTAGTGTTTTTCATGCTGATTTCAAATCTGTGTTTAGTGTTTGTACAGTTTCCTTGTACAGCATGTACAGTTTTTTGTGATGAAGCTAGTTCTATACTGCATGATAGTTGGTATAATGATCATTTAATAATCATATGCTGAGCGTTTTTGAAGAAACAGTGGTGTCTGACTGACACTGATTATTATATCTATGCCACAGTGTGGCCTGTCTGACTTCACACTGAAAATATAGAAACAGTTCTTGATTAGTGCCTGCGTTTTAATAAAAACCGCATGCAAGTCTTTTGCAGATCTAATATTACTCATAATTCAGTTGATATGAAAAAACTGAAAGCAGATCTGAAATCAGCATGAAAAACTGGTTTAGAAAAGTGTCTTGTGGTTTCTGATGATTATATTATTTTTTGTTGACCTGTATTATTGGGAAAAAAATAAAAACACATTTTTTGAAGATAAAAGCCTTACAAATACAACACAACAATTTACTCGAGGGAAATTTAGAATAAGACTAGCATAAAACCACATTTCACGTCCACATTAAGTCAGTGTTTAGGCCACGGTTCTATTAGCAGACTTAGTCTGTGAATCAAAAGGCCTTTGCACATTCGTCATTTCCGAAAAGAAACAATATCTGTTTGTCAAGATCAACTTAAGATCTCTTGAAAACAAAGTTTCTCGTCATCACTGGAAAACTGAGTAATCCACATACAACACCAGTTTTACTTCTTACAACAGCTGTCCATCCCAAGCCCTGAATAAATAATACTAATGCATTGTGCTCAGGTCCTGGATCAGGTCCTGAAAGTCTCTTTGACCCTTTGTTTATTTGGTAAGCACTTTTGAGGCATCATTAGTCGTTAAGACAACTGTGCTTTTCCACAGACTATAGCGTTCACTACAGTACTCACTTATTATAGTCGGTGCGTTCCACATCAGCATCGACAGTGATTGGTAGGGGTATAACGGTACACAGATGGCACGGTTCGGTACGTACCTCGGTTTTGGGGTCGCGGTTCGGTACGGTTCACGATACAGCAAAGTTAAGCAACAAAAAGTTCTAAAGAATGAGGCTTGGTTTGTTTCCGTTTATTTTAAATAAACAGTAGTGTATTAACCAGTAAACACACACTCGGTTATATTTTCATGTATGTGTAAATGTTACGCCAGTAGGTGGCACTATTGCACCACACTATGACCCAGGTTTATGATTTACTTGCGCTTTTTGGTCCCACTGTGATTCCGTATTACTTCAATCATGTCTTCTCTGTCGTACCGTGTATTCTCCGAAAGACATCATGTACCGAACCGAGACCCATGTACCGTGACGGTTCGGTACTATTACATGTACCATTACAGTCCTAGTAATTGGTAAGTTGGTGCATTCAGTTTAGATTAAAAACAATCAGCGTTCATATCTGATTGAGACGTATGTTAAATCAAGAAGACAGCCAAGCATCCCGAACCTCATTACTGAGGGTTACGAGCCCACTGGAATGGCTGTGGCGGAAGAGAAGTCTGAGTAATGTAAACATTACAGTACATTACATGCCGACATACAATATATACCCTTACTATACCAACAGAAGACACTTTTCTATACACCATCCAGTAGCTAGGTGGCACTCCACATGATTATTTGTGACAATTCAAACTGACATTGTGCAAACGTTGAATACCCCGCTGTGCTTCAGTACCGAAGACTTCAAAGCCCTCAATGCAAATCTAAGTATAAAGGTGTGTTGCTTTGTTACCAACCATCATAAATAATAGGATTTCTGTCTCGAGTTCACAACAAGAATTCATCTGTACAACGAATGATGCTCAGAAAGGCTTTTTACAGACCTTGATGTAAAAGGGAAGCCAGCTCAATTATTCATACGGTGGGCCAACACACGTTTAATTCCTCAAAACCGCTGGAGACAAGGGTTTCTTTCTGTCACCCTCATGACAAGAAGAACAAAAAGAGGATTCGCTCTTAATCCAGCACCATTTCGTTTTAAATAAAGGCCTGAACTTTACATACACACACACAAAAAAAAAAAATTGTACAGACAGACTCATAGAGGCCCCAGAAAGTTTGCTCCTCGAAGCTGTAGGGTTAAAGTTGTTTTTATCGCTCTGTTCCGCTTATCCCCTCCTTCTGCTCTGCTGTGTTGGTGGGTGTTCTCCTCTTCAGGCAAAATCCTCAGACTTAAGTCGCACTCTTTTCAGTGACACATCCACATCCTTCAGCTCAGCGATAGCCACTGTTGTGTTTTGCTGACAATGCTAACTTTAAAGCTCCAATCAGGATTTACTGGCGGGTTTTCGTAACGCTGCTATAAAGGCCTTCGGAAAGACGCGGTGCTGCAAGGACACGAGGCCTGAGAGCCGAGAGCTGTTTAAATAAGTCCTGATTGGGGCTTTCAAATGCAAAATAAATAAATAAATAAATAAATAAAAAATGCAGCACAAACCACTAAGAAAAAAATACATGGCTTCTGGCTTGGGTGTTCGTCCCTGCTTGTTTGTTCCTCAACTTCTGAGACTTTGACAGAGAGATTGTGTGGTGTGTGTGTGTGGGTGCATGTGCAGATGTGACTGTGAAAAGAGAGCACCATTTTAAGATGAAAGAGAAAGAAACTGCTGAATTGTGGCCGTTTCTTGAGTGTGTGAGGAAGAGAAGAGCAAAAATGCTGGAGAGGGTCGCTGTGCTGTAAAGAGCTCAGTGCAGCCCCAAAGTGCAACAAATGGGATAACAGATTGTGTTTAGTCTGATTGGTGTACATTTGGGCTCATGTGTGTAGCTCGTCTACAATTTCTGCATTGAATTTTAGCTGGTTAGGTGTTTGGTCTTCTTCAGTGGAGTAGGGGAATGGCCTCACGTTGCCTTGTTAAGTCAGAGAATTAGCTGCATCATTCAAACAGACAAGTCGGATATAGTTTCCGCCGTTTCCAATAAAGAGTCTTAAAAACTCCTGAAGAACACACTTCTATCCCTACACCGGTGAGTGGTGTGAATGCAAACTGAATGGTGATCAACAGTCCAGCTGTGGCATTCTGATGGTTCCCACAGACGGTGTGTGGATGTTGAAAGCTCACACGGTCCCGTTCTCGTGCCTGGGCTTGTGGACGGCGGTGCGGGATGAGGTGCTGCTGCTGAGAGAGGGGGCCAACGTGCACAGGAAGCCGGCCAGCAGGGTGAGGCCCAGGCCGCCCCAGGCGCAGAACATAGACCAGCCGTAGCCGTGGCTGATGTCATCAGGCAGGCCGTAAAGGTAGCGCGGGTACCGCGACAGCTCAAAGTTGATGCCTGCCACGCACGTGCACAGGGAGATTATACAGCAGGTACCTGAAGAGAAAGAAGTGCCAGAACTTGAAGACAGGGCAGAAAGATACATAGTTATAGTAGGAAAATCAAAATGCTAGCTTTACATGAGAAAAATCCACCTGAAAGACTCTCTAGTAGGGCTGCACAATATATCGCAAATTAACCGTCATCGCAATACCAACATGCAATATCCATATCGCGAAAGACTGACTGAACTGCGATAAATGGTGTTTTTCTAAAACTCCTCACCACAGAGAAGAGGGCAAAACCATCACTGGACAGTTTCTTCATCTTCTGTGCTGCTGTTATAGATTGTTCCTTTTGCTATTTTTCTGGTTAAGAACTTACTATAATTTAAATTATGTTTACATTTATTTAAGACTTATATTTAAAAAATATTTTTTGATTTTTTTCAACAATGTTCAGCAAATGTGTTACCAGCAAACCCATGCAGAAAAACATTAACACTAAAGTTTTTACTTACTTATCGCATGTTATAGCACCATCGCAACACTAAATATCTTTATCGCATATCACATGTTTTCCTAATATCATGGAGCCCTACTCTATAAGCATTACAGTACTGCACATGCATTGTTTTAGAATATCTGAAAATCAGCTAAAGCCCAAGACATTATTGAGGAACTGCGGTTTAACCGGCATATGTTTAACTAGCATCACTGCTGATAATAATCTGATTTTTAGATACAAACTGGATACAAGTTGTCTATATTTTGTTGACAGGAAGAAACCTTAGGTGGCTATGCCACTGAGGAGCCCAAAGAGGGTCGCCCCATTTCAACTATATTCAACTATATTGTAAGCACGATTAGGTGCCATGCCAAAAGTAATCTTTTACATGAGAATAGCTTGTTAGGAGACAATATAAAGAAGCAATGAACAGAATCCAAACTAGAGCTGCACAGTGGAAGGGTAGTAGAGGCCTAGTGGGTAAAACACTTGACCACGGATTCAAACCACCCACTTTCTACCATTGTGTCCTCAATCCTCAGTTGCTCCCTATAACTAATGATTGAAAGTCGCTCTGGATAAGGGCATCTGCCATATGTCAATTTACCTAGCTGCACAATATGGAAAAACTATTAGTATTGCGATTATACTGATACATATTCCAATGACTTTCGAGATATTATAGGACCACTTTTCTGGAATTATAAAGGTTTGAAGTCTGTAAATATTGTGCCAAATGGTAGATGCACATCAATTTATGGAAAATAAGCTACAAAAGCTTTACGATCATAGGTTTATTGATGTCACAAAACATAACATTTAAGTATATCTCCCTATTCTGGCTACAGCAGTTCAATTTATGCACTTTCGCCAACACCTTCAATGATTAAAGATAAATAGTTAAGACTTCTGTTGGATTACATTAAGATCTCAAAGCATCAGAAACTCATCTGCAGATGTGATTGGTCACTCTATCTAAAATGCTGTGATTGGTTAGAAGGTCATTTGCATATTGTAGCCTTCTGCAATATCAGTATTGCAAAGAAAATATATTATGCAGAAGATACATTGTGCAGCTCTAATCCCAAACCAGATACAATTCTGGGCAACCCCACTCCACACTGCTACAATATTTGCTTTATTTAAGACTGTGTTTCTACTGTTTGAATTTAGAATGTGATCTGAGGACAGTCACAATTTCACAGTTTCACAATTTCAACTGATCACTCTATCGGTTAGCAAAGCACTCAATATTTAGCCCATTAAAATTGGTACTAGGAACCAAGAGCATCTCTGTTTGTAAAACAAAAATATTACTTGAGAGGCTGCTGTTCACCTTCCAGGTGAAAATTATGACATTTTTCCAGCAAGGCAAGTAGTGCGGTAATGCCACTGAACAGACTGGAGAAAATATACATGCTTGTGCTTTTTATCAGAAACACGACCAGCTAATGAATGTAAATCAAGACAAAATGGCTAAAGCTTTAACATGACCCACAAGCAACTGTTAATACAGCCACCAACTTCATGCAAAGTTATATACACCTGTGTTTTTTAATAAATTAATTACAATATCCAACATTCATGTCTCGCATGTAAGGACACATAGAGGACATGGACAACAAATTAACAGAAAATACAAATGATGAGACATGTGTGCTTTCCATTTCCAAAATTAGCTTTATATTTTTCCAACTCTACTGATATATTGTTCTATTTCCCCAATTACCTGCTGTTTATATTTTTGGTTAACTAAGTTAAAGCACTTAATTAAACAAACATCACATGCTGGGGCAGCTGGTGGCCTAGTGGTTAAGGCCTAGTGGTTACCCTGAGCAAGGTACCGTCCCCACACACTACCCCCAACACCCCCAGGTGCTGTGTTCCTGGTTGCCTGCTGCGTCACTCTGTGATTGGTTTAAATGCAGAGGAAGTATTTTGTGCTGTTTACACTGTGTGCTGTGGTGTGTTCACATATGACAGAATGGTCACTTTCACTTCATCAGATCAGCCCAGACTACGCAAGTGATATAAAATGACCACTAGATGGTGACACAATCCCAGGTTTTAGGGTTTAAAGATAATCGGAGAATAACGGTAAAATAAGTCCTCATGATCTAATACTGCTATAAATACACAAGCTCAACATTTTTATGCATCATTTTCTCTCTCACACACTCAAGTGCATTCACACTTACCTCCCATGAGGAAGAGTAGTCCAGCTACATACTGCATGAGATCATGTTGCTGGCAGCAGCCTAGCACCCCGATGATCCATCCGAAGAGGATGATGGAGACGGCCATGCCAACGAAGCCTGCGGTCATCCTCCGCAGATCTACACACACAGCAACGCTCGCTTTAATCACTGTTAAACCTCCACCGGCAACAGCATCACATGGACACGGTGACTCAGCGCCTCCTCACAGGTTATGAATCATTTTGCTTCATTGTATTACAAATGTATACAACTTTAATTACTGTCCACATGTGGATAAACCGTGTAATGCAACGCACGTACCACATTCCAATGTGCACATCACGTTCCAATACAAACAATACACCAACAAAACAATACAGTCACTTAATTAGTACAATTTGTATTTCATTAATCGTAAAATCTACATATATGACCTGATTGACTTTACTGTAGTGTTGGGAATGCCATATTTTATGTCCTTTATACGTCACTTTCATAGTTGAAAAATACCATTTTAACACATTGAAACTTTCTTTAATCACAATCTAAATGTGAAAATACTGCAAAATATCAGTAGTCATTAGGGGTGTGACGAGATCTCATGGTACGAGATCTCGCGAGATCAGATTGGTCTCGCGAGATGCGTCTGGTCTCGCGAGACCGTGACGATATCCTTGCG
>JBBPCW010000039.1:14800323-14811721 GCA_037974425.1 Phenacogrammus interruptus | reverse complement strand
GATCTGACTGACAGGTTCCAGCCCAAACACGACGTAAAACCCGCCCAAATCATCAAAAGCCCAATTGGGCGGAAACCTGCTAAATCTGGCAACACTGACCGTTGTCAAGCACGCGCGTGTCTAGCAACAGAACAGATTTAGAACCTGCGCGGGAGAATCTCCTCAAAACGTAAAAAAAACATTTTATTGATGGAGAAATTCCCTCTAAAATTAAGATGAAAAAATTAAGACCCTTGGATTTAGATTTAAGACAAATTAAGACATTTAAAGGCCTTATTTTAGGACAACGGATTTTAAGACTTTTTAAGACTTTTTAAGGATCCGCGGCCACCCTGATTACTGCTAGTCGTTTCATTTCCATTCTGATTCTCACCCGATGACATGACTGTTACACCGCAGATGCCTTTGCAAGAAACTGCAGCATGAATTTTTGATCAGTCTAGAAGGTGTCAAATTGACTCTCCATAATAATGAGAGGAAACTGTATGAGAGCATTCAGAACTCCCCAAAACACCCAACCAATCTTTTTAAAAAAATTTCTGAGGACATTATCTGGCAAGCTGGCCGAAATGTGTCTGTTAGAGCAGATGTGACCACTTGTGCTGGACCTTGCCAGGAAGCAATGGGCCTAACAGGAAGTGTGCTTTGTCGAGATAAAAAAAAAACAACACGTAGCCAGCTAAGTTCAGCCACCCCTTCCATAACAAGTAGTGATATTTTCACCACAGAGAAGCACGAATTCACGCTCGCAGGGCGATGACTCACCTTTGATGTGGCTGATTCTGCATGAACAAGCCACAGAGATAAGGCCCTGAAAGCGTACCGCAAAACACACCAGGAACACGCAACAGGTCTTAAGTAAAATCCATACAGCCTTTCCAGGTATCTTGGAGAGTTCTGGTGCACTTTCTACTTTTCAGAGTTAGATTTGCCATTTAAAAAAAGCATAATCTGTAAGGATTTAGGACTTGCCTCTTGATCCACTGAAGGTCAAACAATAAAGAAAGCTCTTTCGGGGCCCTTGCTTTTTTTAAAAGAATGCTTTGTATAATGTGAAAACATGACGAATAGACCATAGAAAAGATTACTTTGAAAAAATCTTGCATTAAAGCTCAGAACCTTTTTCATCATCTTACACAAGGTTTATAAGGACTTGATAGTCAACTGCATTTGCTGATTTTGTTTCTGTTTGCAAATAGAATACATCCACAATAGACGCATGTGAATTAACAAAGTTATGTAAAAAGGTACATACAGTAGAACTGCTATTAGGTGACTCAGTTTTCCGGTTTTGTAAGAATTTAGTGGAGATTCCCATGACGGGCCATGGGTAATCCCTTATTTGTTATGGAACACAGTCTTTGCTGTTACAACAATGGCAGCATGGAATCAGAGGCTTCATAGCAAACATGTTCCTCTTTTCAAAGGACAAATTTACAACATATCCTTGAAATTCACATTTACTTTGACTAAGCTGTGCTCAGAATCAAGGTAATCTTTCCTGATGGGGCCTGACGGGCTATTAGGTATTGGGGTGGGTTTGGGTTTGATTTCCAATGAGTGTAATAGACTTTATCTCTCTCTCTCTCTCTCTCTCTCTCTCTCTCTCTCTCTCTCTCTCTCTCTCTCTCTCTCTCTCTCTCTCTCTTTCTTTCTCCCACTCTCTCCCTCTCTCTTTCTTTCTCTCTTTCTCTCTTACCTGTCTTCAGAATAGCTCCAGAGTGGGAGACTTCCCCTTACTTGTTAAATTCTTTAAAGTGTGTTTTAGAGTTTGTTAAGCATTTCTGCAAGCCCAGCTTTAGTAAGATGAGCTTTAGCACAGTGAGGTTAATAGTTGGAGGCAGGTTGATTAGCGTATCAAAGATTTTTAAGACTTCAGTCTATCCCAGCATGATTACATTGTTAAGTAATTCAAGTGCTGAGTTTTGCCACACCAGCCAGGCCTGCTTGGTTGGGATTATGAAGTACAGGCCAGGTTCGAGATTCACACCCATGCAGATAATACAACTCTTAAAGGAGTCCCTTAGCAAAAAGTATTTTATTCAAGTGTACTACGAGGATACTTATTTTATAATAAAACTGAGGCAGTATACTTGAAGTTTACTTTTTATACACTTAGGAATAGTATAGTGAAGTATACTTGACTTAAAGTATATTTTATAAACTTAAAAACACTACAAGTACATGGTCTGTATACTTGCTATACTTATACTCAAGCATACTTAATAAAATGAACTTCAAGTATATTCCTTTTTTGCTATGGCATGGTATTTGATCCGGAAAACCACTCAAATACAACTTTCAACTGATGCTCACAGTATGATGTTTATTTAACTTTACAGTTTTATTATACAAAAATTCAAAACACATGGTGAATAAACGGGATTTGTCATATAAGCAGTTTTTGAGGAAACACATATAAGTGACATATGGTCAGGCCTTTATCTGTTGCATGCAGACATATTTTTACCTGTGTGAGTGTGGGTGTGGATGTATGTGCATCCATATCCTCACTGAAAGTAGGCTTAACCTGCCCAAAAATAGCTCTTCCACCCTAAGCTGCTAGGGATCTCTTGCAGCGTAGTCACGGTTGGGGAGAATGAGGAATTGGGAATAAGAAGTGAGAAGAGCTGGACGTCCCCCATACACTCTTGCTGAGGCCTGCTCCATGTCATTATGAAAGAGGAGGTGGCCACTAAAACCTCCGCACACTAGCAGACAGGAAACTAAGCCCACTGTGGCCAGTCCGCCCGAACCCTCGGATCAAAATGCGATCACATTCCCAACAGGTGCTGTTTTCATTGTTGTTGCCTGAGAACACTTTTCCGGATCTGAGAAACAAGTTTAAACCTTGTTATAAGTAGCCAGTGGCCTGGTGGTTAGGGAGCTGCCCCTGTGATCAGAAGGTTGTGGGGTCCAATCCCAAGACTGCTAATAGCACTACTGAGGTAACCTTGAGCAAGTTAACACCCCCACACTCTGCTCCCTGGGTGCTGTGGACACATAACTGTAAAGTTGACACATTTTACACCTAAACTGTAAAGTCTTAAACTCCTAAAGTTCAGTCTTATTTCAGTTTCATATAAAGAGTGGACACTTTTATTGTCTCCTGAATTTCTTTCACATATTTCTTTTGGATTTTTATTAAGATTGCAATGTAGTGCAGGCCTGTACTCTAAAGTACAGAAAGATTCTCAACAGGTTCTTGACCTGAAATTGGTCTGAACACTTTTGAAAATGTTTCAAGCTTGCATATCTCATTTACCAAAGTAGTTCTTTGAAGAGCCGTCCACCGAAAAGCCATTTAAGGAACCAAAAGTAGTTCTTCTGTTGTATGTCTTTAACGAATCTTTTTTAGTGACTTTATTTGGTGTGATGTGATGACATCAAACTAAACCAGCCTCATATTTCCTAGAAGAATCAAACATGATATTTCATGTAATAGGAAGAAAATCTAAATTACTAAATACATTTTTTTTTCTTCGAAATTTGCAACCTCAGATAATAAAAAGACTGGGTTTGGTCCAGAAACTTTGTGGCAAAAGAGAACATCAACGATTCATAATGATTCTAGCCTCATTTATACTGCTGGAAGATGTTAAAGGGGCAAAAGATCAATAAAAAAGTGACATGAAACTATGACTAAACTGTGTGGGTAACTGCCTGGATTCATCTAGTTGAGCTTGACCTTATGTGACCATTGAAGGAAGCAGATTTGATCTTTCTGTAATATTTATAAGCCAGTGAACATGCCCACGCTGTGTGATGTGGTTTACTTATTTTAATCAATTAATAGACTCCAGGAGATTTGTCTCTTTGAGACTCGTTAATTAAATTCCATTTATTTTGTTGAAACGATATTAGTACTAAATACTAATAAAGGCACATTCCCAAATCCATGTATGCCAAAAGTGTAAAGAGATGTAAATCATATTTACACAATTACTTTCCTAGCTCAAATGCAGTCAAGACATGTTTGATGTTTGCTTCTTTAGTTTTGGCGTAGAAGTTAATCCAGGTCTATGGAACTGAAAAAAGAAAGGGTGACTTTGAGTTCCATGACATTTGAGCTACATTAGCCTCATGGTTCCAGGGCAAGACTAAAGATACTTCAGAAACCAAGCGTGATTCACTGATTACACTTAGATAAAGGCAACAAATGTGAACGCTGGTTATCTGGTGGTTCAGGAGTTGCCCCTGAGATCAGAATCAGTGAGTTTGAATCCCAGGACTGCCAGTGGCACCACTGATGTACCCTTGAACAAGGTATTGTGCCCAAACACTGCTCCCATGGTGCTGCGTTCCTTGCTACTCTGGTGTGTTCATATTTGACAAATGGACGCTTTAAATTTGCAAATATCTATTTTGATGCGCCATATATAAGTTTATAAGTATAGTATTGTAGCGTGTTTTGAGGGGGGTTGGTGGGCGGAGCTTCCCAGAATGCCCCTGGCTATCTGAGTCAGTGGAAAAGGGGGTGAGTCTAATTACTGCTTTTGTTAATTACCTGATGTTCTTAATTATGGACCGTGTTTAGTAATAAGGGAGCATAAGTTCTACCTGTGGAAGGATGTTTTGCTATTCTGCTGTTGTGTTGCTTGAGACCCCTGTCACTATTGTTAACCTCCTGCTTTTGCCAGTGGCTTTTGATTCTCAGTTTGAGTGTGTTCTAAATAAACGAGGTTCTCCCTTGTTTATGAGTCCAGACTCTCTAGTGATTTTCTCAGCTTGTTCTCACAACTGTTACAGTATATTTCTGTCACTAATTTTCTAACACAGTGAAACATAAACTCCACATTTTCAGAATTGTAGCTTTGTATGAGTAGGAAGCAGCGTACTTCTCTTCATCTCAATTGATCCGTTCATCATAAAGTGTTTCAAAAGATATAATCAGTTAAAAATTTAGAATAGGATGATATAGAAACGTGAATAAATATCACAGACTAGTTTTGTAAACCGATTAAGAGTTTCTATGTGGTGCTGTTTATGCTGTTTAATAGCTTTTTAGTTGGCAAAGTTGAGTTATGACAGTCACTGATGTCAACACCCGCATGTGGACATCACTCTGGTGCAATTTCAGTCAAAATACCTCATCTTTGAGCGTGAGGAGCGCAATATTTCCTTTTGCAATGCACCACGGTGTTTCCTGTTTTCTTCTTTAACTGTGTGGTCATGATCTTTAAGCAGGGTGGACTGCACCAACCATGTGGGAGGTTTTAAAAACCTTTTGCAGTTTTCACCCTTCCAAGTAATTAGCAACAGTTGATATTTCAGAAACTCAGGATCAAAAAATACTAAGAGGAACCTTAATATTGAACAGTGTACTGATATTAGTCAGAAACTTGCACTTCAGTTGGGTCTTTGGCTTGAGAAACCATGAATCAGCTAATCTTACCAAAGAGATTGTAGTGACACGGCATGCAAAAAAGCATTTTCGTGGGTCACGATGGGTAGATATTACTTTATTTTTCCAATTCTTTGATCCCAAAGGCTAAAAATACAACTAGCTGTATTACCGTACTTAATTACCGTACAATGTAGGCCAACGCTACCACATTTCAGTCCAGCATCATGAATAAATAAGACACCAGTCACTGTTCATCATGTGTAAACGCTGGAAATGATCAGCCCAGCTTGTTATGAGTGAGCTCGAAGGTGCTAACTCCACCACTGGAGTGCTGTGACGGTTGCCGGGAGCTCTCAGAGTCTGTATGTTCTGTCAGGTTGCAGGCAGATGTGTGAAAAACGCATTGACACCTCGTGGTAGAGTCTAGACCACAGCACAGCACACAAAGCGAACAAAACAGCTCAGTGTAGCTACTGTCGGCCTTCCTGCTGAAACCTCAAGCTTCTTTTGGTTGTGTGCGCCATATCTAAAGAGTAGGCCCTTCCTGCCACAATCAAAGATCCTTTTGTCCACCTTCTCGTGCTATCAAAATGGCTGTGGTTTTACAGCCAATGAGGTTTCAAAGAGGCACTGAAAAAGGTAGTGATCATGGCTTGAAGCAAAGGCCATATACCTGGAAGATGAAAAACACCAGGTGAGCGAGTGATGGGAGGGTGGGGAATTTGGAGACTGCAAATTCTAAATGTCCTCCTAAGATGCCATTTTAGAAGAGAGAGAGAGAAAAATATACAACAAAGTCAAAATATTTTAAACATATCTATGTAAATGTGCATTGAATTACATTCTCATCATTTTTTTTATGATTATACTTTTTATTTGCATTTTTGAAAAGAATACATACAAACAAATACAACTTGAAAGTACACACACAAATACACACAATAATAAAATAATAAATAAATAAATAAATGAAACAAAATAAAAATATATAAATAAAAAATAAATAAAAAAAAATAAAAGGGGGCAGATCAAATGACCAAGACAAACGAAGTAGACAAATTTTAAATCCACTTTTTTTTTTAAACCCAAATCTCTTTACCTTTGCCAGAAGGCTGAAACCTGGCAATGTGTGAACTGGTGAAGAACAACGTAGATTTGCAATGACTCTCTCACTCTCCAGATCTGAAGCCAGTTGAAAAATGTGGTGTGAATTCAAGATGGCAGAACTAATTTCATAAACAGCCTTTCACTTTGTAAGCACATTTCATTATGAATGGACCAAAATGACAAAATGAATAAAATCTGCCGATTTGGAGATACAAAGTTTTGTTCACCAGTGATAGAAATGATACATGTGGTGACATGTGTATGTGCGTGTGTGTCTATTTTTATGTGTATGTGTGTGTGTGTGTGTGTGTGTGTGTATAAAAACATATGGGGGCAGCCACTGTGAAAACCAGAAACAATCGAAGCTGTGTGTTTCATAATTACATAAGACATTGCACATCTGTATAGGGAATCAAAATACCACACTCTGAGAAGGTAACGTTTAAACAGGAGACATCACATGACCACTAGTCAAATGACAGAAAGCCTGAGTGTGAAAAAAGATTGATGGTGGGTTGCTTGAGGGGATTTCAGGATTGTGGCTATCAGGAGAACAGCTATAAAACTTTGCTTGCAGTCACATGAACTGTGTGGATTACATAAAAAGGATGACCGCAGATCTAAAGAAACAAGAATCTCATAAACTGGAATTTTGTAGCCTCAGTTATGGTGTAAGAATCTCATTTTACTTCTCTTTAACAGCCATTAACAAGCCCATAAACAAGCAATGGTGATTTTTTTTCTGTCTGGGGAATAGGTTCTATAATATTATCTCATCATTAATCATGAGACTGACCACTTTCAGCTTATCACTGAAAAATGTCTTACCGAGTGAAATGATCTAATATCGAAGCAGCACATCTTATTCAAGTGATAAGATTACTTGTCTGTAAGACTATTGTTTTTATTTTAGGAATAAGTATATTTATTCCTATTTATTCATATAGTGTTGCGAGCACAAACAGTCACTCATCAAGTTATTATCATTACAGTGACACTGGTTAGGATATTAAATTTGGCCTCACATACTTCAAGGAGATTGTATTTCATGTTATTTTAAATTCTTTGTACAACTCAAATTAAAGATCTTTTGCCAGAATTCCATCAAGCTATTTTGTTAAAAAAAACAAAAAAAAAAACAACACTTCACTGGCTTCAAATATTTTGAATGAGTACTTGTATGCATGTGAGCGCTGTATGCTGCTGTGGAAGCAGTGATTGTAGCCTTTTGTTTAAACATAGCTTTCAAAAGAGTCTTAAATGGTAAGAGTGTTATTTAGCATTTTATTTTTTACCATGAGGAATTCAGCAAGTGCTGACAGAAGCAACAGCAGCAACTAACATCCTTTACCAGGACCCAACAGGTATATGGTTCTGAGAATGTTCTCAAGAATTTACAGATAAGTATCACTATGACTACATTAAAAATTGTTTTCATTTTATCATAACAATCATTTTTATAGACAGGCATACCAGTATAGATGATTAATAGTTAAATATGACTTAAAACTGGTAAGAAATATCTAAAAAATAAATAAAGAAAATAAAATAGCATTAAAATAGAGATATATTTATTGAAGATTCTGCTGGTGCAATGGATTAATCAGAGTATGACGACTAATATCTTATATTCCTAGCATATTCTTACCAAGAAAAATATATATCAATTTTTTTTTTACTTTTCTTGACTTTCTACCTGATTTTCAAACATATTTTTCTACTTTTTGTGACTTTTTTGTGCAGAAAACTATCAAATGTTGTCCTTACCTGACCAACACTCCGTGTGCCATCCTGCAGAGTAGTACCAACTTGCATCTAACATCATTTGCATGAATGCATCAGATCTATCCATCCAGTCAAGGACTTCTGAAGAACACTCTTACCAGGTTATGTTTCTCCTCACCCTGAAGCTACTACACTGTTACTCTGAACTTTAATTTTCTTAGAAAGCAGAACATTTTAATGAAAATGATGAATCAAAAGCACAGCAAATATCCATAAACCCTACTCAGTGAACAAGTCTGATCCACAGTTGATCGTAATCACTTCGTTGCCCCAGTGTCTTTAAACTGACATATAGGTTTCTGTGTATAAGAGGCCTGTGTGAACCTGTAAGGTCAGGTCAGAGCAGTTTTGGGGTTATCGCATTCATATCGCACGCTTCACTTTTTGATCCGAGGCCTTGGCTACGGTGTAGGGACGCAAGTCATTCACTTACAGCCAAACAGGAAGTGAATCTGAAAGAGAATCCTCCACTTCTGCTTTTCTGTCCCATACACAGAGAGTAGGCTGCTTTATTTGTGTGGGCCTGTGTGTGGGTCTTCTGTTTTAAGGCAACAAGTAATATAAAAGGCAAGCAGGCATGGCCGACACAGACCCACAAGTTTCAAAGAAACTGATGGTAAAGGTGAGATACAGAGCCAAATGAAGATTTTGGTAAAATACTGATAACATGTCGCTCTGTTTAGAATGACAAAGTTTACTGCAGTTCCTTATTCAGTCGTTTGTATCTAAACCTTATAGCTTTACAGAAGCTACTTCCATGTGCATTCCTGTAACGTGTGCCATGTAAAGGTCATAAAAAAATTAAAAACAAATGTCCATGGTCTGGCCCAAGAACTTACTTTTGTCATTTTGGTGGGAAAGAGAAAAATGAAAAAAAAAAAAAAAAAATCAACCTCTTTATTTAGCTGCTTATTCAAACAGAGAAGTGAAAGTTCTCTTGTTTCTTTCTCTTTGTTGCTTTTTTTTTTCAGACATGGGGATACAATTGAGGCCGTTCAAGTTTCATCACGTTCGCCACCAGTTCTGTGACTTCTCCACATCTCGGCATGCCTGGAGTGTTTTTATGTCTAAAACCGATTATGAAGTCATTTAAAAGTTCATAAATTGTTGACTGGCCTCAAACAACTTTTGATCAAATGGAAGGCAGCTCATACATGGTGCTGTTTTTAACATGTTTACTTATGAATACAGTGGCGGTTTTAGACTAAAATTACCAGGGAGGCCAAGGTGGGGTCAGTATGTTTTTAGGGGGGCACATATAACGACAAAACAGGTCAATATTTTATTTTATATACTGTATTTTATTTTATATTCAGCTTTTCATTTTTTAAAATCACACTGTCATCATATCAGTGTAGTAGGGAGGAAAAATAGAAAGAAAAAAGAAATTCATATACAGTGAGTGGTCTCAAAATCCATTTAGGGCTCCAGCTGTTTGCTTTTACAACCGAAGTTTAGTGCGTCTACAACACATGGAGCGTTAGTTCCGTTCTTCGATCCAGCGAATGTTGCGATAAGTAATTAATATTTAAATCATTGGGAGTTCAGTGCAGGGGCCATATCAGGGCAATTTTACAGGGGCCCTGGCCCCCGTCTAGAACCGTGTATGCATAAATCTCATCAGAAATGCAGTACCTTTAACCAGCACATGACTATTTTGTTAGAATGGGTGTCCATATTAGCTCAAACATTGGTTTGCATGAAATATTGGGTCCAGGTTTGGGGGTTTGACTCTGGGTCCTTGCCTTGTGTGTGTGGAATTTGCATGGTGTGGGTTTTCTCCAGGGTCTCCAGTTTCTCCCACAAACCAAAGACATGCATCGTAGGTGTGTGTGTGTGTGTGTGTGTGTGTGAGAGAGAGAGAGAGAGAGAGAGAGAGAGAGAGAGAGAGAGAGAGAGAGAGTGTGATTGAATTGTGTGTGTGGACAAACACCGTTCCTGCCTCGCGCCCGTAGACCCGGGATAGGCTCCGGGTATCCGCAACCCTAGTAACTCTAGTATAAGGATTAAGTGGTTACAGGAAATGGAATGAATGAATATTTGGCCTTTAGGTGGTATAGAGTTCTAAACATCCTTTACTAGCATTAGTGTTGGCCTTTAGAAAGGGACTGGCTTACACTTATTCCAATGTTCATGTAGTGCTGAATTCTATAGCTGTATTCTTCAGCTTCGTGTCAGTACGGACGTTCAGCGCGATGTAAGCGGCTAGTTTACCTAACGTGCAGCGGTGAGGACAATACACATTTAAGCAAGACAAATGCAGTCTTCCCACGATTGCGCCATTCCTGCACTACTTAGCAGGGACCATGAAGCAAGAAGCCACACAGCCTGCCTGCCGAAGCTGATGAGGAAAAGCTGTGTAGGAGGCCCTGGGGCGCTAGTGCTAAACATAGGCTAACGCCTAATCCAGCATATGCTAATGAAAGCTTCTTGTCAGTGGGAGAAAAATAAAAATTGCTGCGCTCACAAAACTAATAGCAAGAAATGTCCGCTCGACACCATCCGATGTGTGCCGCCGAGCGACGAGGCTTATGGAAAATCAGGCCCTGTACGGTATATGTAAAAATTGGTCAACTGTGTGGTCCTCCTGAAATAACAGTAGGAGGGAAATAGCCTGCTGAAGTGGCTGTAACAGTGTATATTAATACACTGGGAAAACAGTAAGTGTCATCATGTTCAGTCCGGCTGCGCAGGCAGCTGTGGCTTCGGCAGCCTGTGGTTAGAGCAGCTTGACATGTGGCGAAACAGAACCAGTACAATAGCAGTCAAAACAATAGAACAAAACCTTCATTCTGAAGTACGTCAAAACACTGTTTCGACCAAAATAGCAGATAACAGATCAATCATCACGTACAGCAAATTACCAGATGAGTCTGGCAAGAGTGTCTGACAAAGTGATGCTAATTCCTTCCCATAAAAGACTTTTATTTGATGATTTGTACATTTTTGTTGTATATATATTGTTTAACATGCAAGGATTTTACAGCACTCATCATATTTGTTTGGCTCGTGATGCAGGTTTATATGCTGAGACACACACTTTAGATATGCAAAACTGAAAGATACAAGAGCCTTCTCACAACTCTTTCTCTCTCTCTCTCTCTCTCTCTCTCTCTCACACACACACACACACACACACACACACACACACACACACAC
>JBBPCW010000039.1:14776142-14786978 GCA_037974425.1 Phenacogrammus interruptus | reverse complement strand
GAAACTAAACAGCAAGAACGCTCATTCTTTGTGATGTCACAAATCCCAGCACTTTGACAGATATCTGCCTATTTACTCGACCATTCACACTAATAATTTATGAGGAGTGTTTCAGTCTGGACTGCTTTTTGAATGAGGCACAACACAGAGCAGACGGTCTGAACAGAACTCATTTACACAGTTTTAAAGGGACAGAAACATGTTTAACTCTATGGGTTAAAGCGGTGTTAAAAGTGAATTGTGACTGCTATTTGTTAAATACCATGCAGATGCTGTAAGTTATTTAAGGTGCTTTCACCTGCCATAGTACTATTTTTTCACCAGTCACAACTTGACACAATCTCCTCAGTGAAAGCAATGGTGTAAAGTCTGACCTTAACTCGAAAACCACAGGTTCTCTGGGTTGCAGGTGTTCTCCTACATGTTTTCGGTGTAAATAACTAGAAGCAGGATTTTGTTTGTCTGGGCTGAAGTGTACAATGTCTTCAGCTGAACTTTAGTGTATATTGAGTTTGTTTCAACATCCTGCGTGACCTCTATTTTTGAGCTGGCCATTCCATCATGTGGAAGTGTGTCTTCCAACACGCTGCATGAAATGACACAAGCAGACTTGAAAACAATGTGACTGTTTTCAAGATCTTGTGACCTCAGTCTCCTGATTTTGAAATTCTCAGAGCTCTTCATATAAATTTGCCCTTGTTTTTGGACCTTCAGCCACACAAAGTTGTCACCTTTTTTAACTGGAAGCGATACGAGATGATATCTGTGGAACCACAGTGAGGTACGCTGAAATAGTATTGAGAGAGTACCATAGTCCTCCTCAGTGATATACAGTGGTAAGAAAGAAACTTCCCCTTTTTGCTGTTTAGCATGCCTAAGATATCTCGGAATAATATAGCATGGCCACCTGTTGACACAGGCCTGGGGTTTTGCCTTTTTTGTACCATGCTGACTCGAACACTTGTGAGGATGAATCAGTATGTATACAGGGCTGTAGATGAAAGAAAGTAAGACAAGACTGAATCCCTGCAGCAGGACATACAGAAGACAGATGCTTCAAATGTTTCTTGTGACCTCCCCCAAAATAAAAAGTTGTTATTGCCCCGCAGATGACCTATTTGCCCCGGCCGCCGGTGTGTTACCCCCACAGTGTGCAGCCTTCTCCTCTGCTGCGGAGCTCGGATGACGATGACCCTGGCAGCCGTAGCCCACCACTGGAGGTTTCTGATGAGGAATGCATGCGGGACCACATCAGCTCCACCACTGGAGTAGAACACGGTGAGCATTCGCTCTCATGTCCCGGTATGAAGGGCAATAAAAGTGATGTCAAAATGTTCTATACACAGATCCCCCTTTTCCCCAAGTACAGTCAATCGACCAAAACAAGTTGGGTGTCTGAAGTTTGGTTAGTAGATAAATGTAGCGGAATAGAAATGAAGGCTTATACAGTACAATTAACAGTACAAACCACTTTAAATGTTGTTCAGTGGTCTCCACCATCATATATAAAATGGACATCATATAAAGTATGGACAAAACTCAACGATCAAGATTGGCACTACTGTCCACTTTGTACTATTTTCACTGTATTATTTTCTTACAGTGTCAGAAGCTGCAGTAGCAACTCTACCACATATTCCTTAATAAATGGGTGAATAATTTGAGCATACAGTCTATTACTTACTATTATTACTCTTTAGTGCAAAGCTGAAGAAATAGACATCAGACGTCTTGGCTGATGGAATGTATTAGTTTGGATTATATTTTGACCATTCATTTAAGGATGGGAGTTGGGGGGCGCTTTGAGTACTAACCCACACTGTGGTTCTGGCTGGCTTATTTGTTTTTTGGATGAATTCTTGATATTTGTTGAGAAATGCCATGATGTAAGCGTATTTACGATAGAATAAGTATGAAATTTAACCCCCCCAAAAAAACAACAAAATGTTTGGCTTCCCCTAAATTTCCCTTTAATCAGGCCAACAGAATAACAAGGAACTTTCTGCGAAAGGTCATGTTTCTATTAAACAAAGATATCACAGCCCAAAACCTGGCCAAACAATACTCTCACACAGGTCTGTTAGAAATGGGCTGTCCCATATTTGTTAGCAGAATGTCCCCCTTCAGGAAAAAAGAAAACGAGTCATTGATTTATTCTCTGTTTGTCTTTTTTTCACCTAGGAAACAAGAAGAAGATCCGTTTGTATCAGTTCCTGCTGGACCTTCTGCGAAACGGGGACATGAAGGACAGCATCTGGTGGGTGGACAGAGAAAAGGGAACTTTCCAGTTCTCTTCCAAACACAAAGAGGCTCTGGCCCATCGCTGGGGCGTGCAGAAAGGCAACCGCAAGAAGATGACCTACCAGAAGATGGCCAGGGCACTGAGAAACTACGGCAAGACCGGAGAAGTCAAAAAGATCAAGAAGAAGCTCACGTACCAGTTCAGCGGCGAGGTGCTGGGAAAGAACTATATAGAAAGGAAGGTGTACATGTAAAGAGATAAGAAAGAAAGAAAGAAAGAAAGAAAGAAAGAAAGAAAGAAAGAAAGAAAACGAGAAAGAAAGAAAGAAAGAAAAAGAGACTCTGTGCATGAAAGATGAGTTGTAGAAGGTTCTGCTCATTTGGACTTTGGAGCATCGCACTCTTTTGGCTGGCCAACTTTCCATGTTTTCCTAACACATTTCATTTTTTTCACCTTTGCATTAATGAGATGAACTTTGTCCTTGAACTTTCAGCGCCAGACAACATCACACAGCCATTACAAACAAAGGACCAGATATAAAGGTCCTGAGGGCGGAAATGGAAATAAATGTAAAGTAAGAACCGATATTAATACAGGCATAGTGAGTTATAAAATTACACCAAAAGGCCTTTGAGCAGGGGCAGTTGTTAACTTCTATGCTGAGCATGATGGTGGGGGGAGGAGTGAAAAAAAATAAAAAATCACAAAAATACAAAAGCAGAAGTGAAAACAAATGACACAGGCTCACGCTGTACGGAAAATACAGCTCGTCTCGTCTGGCATGCACACACTCGGTGACTTTTAGTCTGTGTTTTTACCCTCCCGGCAAGGGTACTTTTCTAAACAACACTTAAAAATAAAGGTTTGCAAATGATTCTTGGGTCGGGTGGGGAAAAATACTACTTGTTAAAAAAAAACCTGTCTATCGCACTGACTTTCTTCAAACAAAGTCTTCAAAAACAAAACCTGCCGGTTGAAAAAAAACAAAAACGTGTAGTTCTTCAATTGAACTGCTCCAAAGGCTCCTTGTAAAAGCACTGTAAGGTAGATAAGCATTCACTTTGCATACAGAGCAAGATATCTTGCTTCTTTAAGGTACACAAGGACAGCTCATACACATCTGATGAACATGCACATGATGGTAAAAGGCTTCCAAGAGCCGCTGCATCAGAATTTACTTGCTAAAGCTACAATCAATTAAAGCTACTGGTGCATTTTTGAACATTTTTATTTATATGAGTATATATATAATACACACATGTATTTGGGCTGTTTTTTTCTCAGATTTTTCATGAAGCAACCTTTAATCTGTTTGGAGGAAAGTGTTTTTAGAAAATCCATTGTTCCCTATGGACTTGATGGAAACAATTTTGTTATAAAATTCTTGTATTTGTATAAAAACGTAGCTAAAGTAAGGATCGGTGAAGGGCCACGTAGTCTAGCTCTACAGACCGGCTGTCTTAACATTCTATAGTTTCTATCTACATTCTATTCGATTTCTTGTGGCATGATCAGAGGCAAAGTGCCAGGTTTTGTGAACACAATCTGCAAAAAGACTCAGGGTCAATGAAATACTCTGACAAATAAACATCTTTATCACAAGAGATGAAAATCATTAGAGACACAATTCTTGACATTACAGTGAAATCTTTGTAATTCAGTTGTGGGAACATGCTACCGCTGGAACCAAAACTCAATCATATCACAAAAAAAAAGACCTCATTTTGTTTATTCAATGTATGTGACCTTTCTTCACACTTGTTTCACCCAACAGCACCCTCTGTCAGTACATGGTTTTCATATCAACTTTGAAATACAGATTTATTTCACAAGTACAACAGAGCTTTGTTTGGATCATACAGTTGTAAATATGGTGTAAGGAAAATGTATTTATTTTCTGTTCAGTTATTCTGACAAGAAACATCTCCAAAAATATTTATGGTACATGAATTACAAGTCAATCACTTTTCTAGGCATATTTTTTTGATTGCTAAAATGAAATATAGCAGCAATGCTTATCTGAATGTAAATTTTATTTAAATATCACCATTGCACAACTGTTAATTGACGAGTAAAATAAATAAGGCAAATGTTTACTCACTGTAATATAAAAGATTCTAACTTTAGGTAAAAAGAAAGAAACCTGGTTGTCATAAAAGTTTGGCTAATAGTAAATTCACAGAAGGGAAATCTGTGTTTTACATTCTGTTAACTTATTAATCAAAGTTCAACTACTTTAACTTTAGGACAAATTTTTTTAGGACGTTTACTTACGTTTTTTTTAAGTTATAAAAGAATCATTTTTAACAAAGCTGTATCAAACAATGTCAGCACTGGTGAGTGAGTGTATATTAAACAGGGTAAGTGCCGAGAGGGTAAGAGGGTAAGTGTAGCAGCTTATTGTTTCCTTTCAGTTGGTGAAGGGCCCCTTCAGTCAGCTGGAGGGTTTCACAAGTGGAACGTACCACTGTGGAGGACAAACAAAAAAACAGAAATAAAACAGTCTGATCTTTACCAAAGCTATGAAATCAAAATCAGAAGATTTTAAAATATTCAACAGCCATTAAGTTCAAGCACACAGGAACACAGATACCTCTTCTGTCATCCCTGCTGTCGTCCTCCCCTCTGTGTTAAATGGGGGCTTCAGATACCCTTTAAAGTGCAACTTAACCAAATCATGGAAAGTTGTCAAGCAATCCTGGAAAACAGTACAGTAATGACAACCTGGCAATAACTGATATCACAAAACTCACTGATGTTCTTTAACTGCTAAATCCTCAGTAGGGTCTCAATATTTTTGGTAAAACTAACCACCCTTCATCCCTGGCGCCTGCCGCGAAACAAGCTCAGTGCCTCGCCGTGCCCCTGGGCAGCTTGATTTTCTTGCCCTAAGTACTTCACCTCCATGTTCTGCTTTTGCTGCGTCACATTTTGATGTATCTTCTCTCTCCTGCTCTTCCCTCAATCTCCTCATAGTTAGTGTTATATCACTACAAAATATAAAAAGTATTTTACTGTACATTTCTCACCAACACGTAATGTTTTTTTCAGCAGTACATAATTAACAATATTTCTAAATCTCAAGTACACATATCTAGCCTCTTTCTCACCTTATAAATTAATTCTACCCTCCTGGTCTTCTTGGTGAAGTTGTTAATCACTCTGTCAGGCCAACAGGGATTTTTTTCCAAGGTTGTGGTGCAGATCGCTAGCAAGCGGTCAAGCTAACAAGCTAATGCCCTTCCTTCTGTGCACTCGTAGACCAATAATTATTAAATAAAATACATTTTATTAACAAATACTAGTAAATAATATGTTATGTGTTATGTTATGTATGAAGCTTCAGTCTCACACTCAAGGTCAGTGCTCAGTGCATAAAACAGAACGAAGTGAAAACAAAGGCGGTGACTGGCCAGTGTTATGTCAGTCATTTTGAAGTGGAGAATTATCCTGTCACAATTTTTTGTTTCACACCAATAAAAAAGTGATAGTTATGTTTATTTGTATTGTTTTTCTTTGTGAAACATTGTTTCACCTGTAGTTCTATAGAAACTGCCACTGGTCCCCGGAGCTAAGACTGTGAGGCAGGGTCTCACCCTGGGCAGGGCGCCATCCCCCTCAGGGTGCGCACACACACACCATTCGCTCACACTCTCACACCTATGGTCAATTTAAAATCCCCAGTTCACCTGACAAGCAGGTATTTTGGATTGTGGGAGAAACCGGAGACCCCACAGGAAACCTATACCACCACCAAGAGAACATGCCAACTCCACACACACAAAACCAGAACCCAGAATCAAACTTCCAAGGCAACAGTGAGGCAAGAGTACTACCCACTACACCAACACACAAAACTGCGGCCCATAATGACAAATTTATTAAATAAAAAATGTAGAAAACTGTGTAGACTCAATCAAGACGAAGAGTACACATGGCACGGAATTAATCATTCTTACCCTATCCTCCTTGGAGCAGATATAGGTGAACCACCGTAGGCCAGCAGCCACATGAGTGATCTCATCAGTGTAGAGGACCTCTAAGATCTTCACCGAGTCTGTGTCTCCTTGTGCTGCAAAGCGGGCCAGGGTCTGAGGGTGCACATCTAAGCCCCTATGAAAACCACAGCACGAAATCAAATAAATAAGACAGGATGGGAAACAAAAGTCACTAAGCAACTGAAGGCAGATCTGAGTTTTGCTATGAAGGAAGTGTCATTACCTAATGTGAACCAATTTCTTATTCAACACACAGGAAAACTGTAATTAACTCGTTCAACCTCATAACTTAGTAACTCTGGCTGATGTAGTGCAGATTAAGATACAGGATAAAGTTCAGCATAGCACAGTTTTCTATAGTCATCCCTCTCACTGCATTTGTTTAAAGTCTCATGTCAGCTCTGTGCTGTACCTGGCTTCATGCACCATGTGCACTATGGCCAGTCTAGCCAGAAGATCATGAGCGGTTTCCGTTGCTGACTGCCATAAACCTGTGGAGAAAAAAAAAGACAAGAAACCTTACTTACAAAATCAGCTTCGGCTCTAAACCCATACTGGTAACCTGAAGGACATACTGACCATTATGCACTGGAAGGGCACCAAAAGAGCTACCCAGCTCCTTAATCCTTTTTTCTAATAACTCATAATGCTGTTGGGGGGGAAAAAATCAGGTTATTTTACCACCAAATAATTGTGTACGGTAGTAGATAATCATACTTAAGACTGACCTTGGCTTCATCCCCAGCTACTTTGACAAAGTCGCTGAAGAACTGGCGTGGCATTGAGTCTCCAGTACTAAGCTTGAAGGAAGAGAATCGAGCTGTAATGTCCCATGAGAGGTCAATAGCCCACTGCTCTATGTTGGCCAGAGAATGAAGCAAAGCGATCCTGCTTGCCTATAAATGATGGAGAATTTTGTTACTTTTGTTTACATTTTTGTACATATTAGACAATAGTAACAGTACTATTAATAATAATAACTAAAAACGATAAAGCACTGTAGAATGAAGCAAGTACTTTATGTTAATCAGGGAATAATACACTCATTAGTTTCATATTTTCCATGTTTCCTTGCTACAAAAGCATTAAAATTATATATATTTAATCTTTTAACCCCCTTCTTCACATTCATTTAGTCACTTAGATTCTTCTGTGTGTTTCTGTGTATGTGTGCGTGTTCTACTGCATGCCTGCGTGCCTCCTTTGCCGCGTTTAATTCTGCCCGGCTCCACCACAGTCAAGCTATCTATCCTGCTGGGCTGAGTCGGTGGGGCAAACTCCCCAATCTCAGTTATTTTTCCAGTGTCCCACCACTTCTGCACGTCCTTAGTCAATGTCACCTGAGGCAGTGAACAGAGAAAACTTGTTTGAACTACAGTGCAGTGTGAGTAATGTGTGCACAAATGAGTGGGTATGTTTATATCACAGTGCTGCAAAATAATGATTCAGTCTTTCTGAAGTATCACGAAAAAAGAGAACAAGAACACTCACCTTTTCCTGGGGGTGTGGAGTACAAAGGATTTTTGCAGCCCAAAAACAGAGAGTATTTTCCACTGATGATGTCCTTATTTCCACCGGTAACATGGAATCTAGAAAAAGGATTCCAAAAGCAAAGGACAATGCATAAAACGGTCACTTCTTCAACAGCGGTATGACTTTTTTTCTGTAGGACAACGCACCTGTTTTGGCCGTTTTCGTTACTGGGATGGGGTAGCGAGATAAGGTACTTTGAGTGTTAATATAAACCTTTCCATCCACTACTCTGACATCATAAACTTGATTCTGGGTGCAAGAACAGAAAATAAATGTGCAAGTCAAGTACAGGTCAACATGGGAATACAAACATCTTTATTGTAGTACTTTACCTGCAGTCCTGAGGAAGAAGCTCCTGTCTCCAGGCTAAAGTCAAAATCATGCCATGGGCATATCAAGGCCAGTTTCCCATCTCCCAGGTCCTCAATGTCTCCTTGGTCAAGTGGCCCACCTAATCCACACATGAAAAAATGCATATATATCGCTACTCTGTGTATTTTGTCACACTGAACTCCAGACATGTCTTTATGGAGCTTGCTTTTTGCACTGGGACACAGACAGACTGGAATAGAAAAGAGCCTTCCCCAATCCCTGAGAAACAGGTGTGTCCCAGTACTACTGTCCATATAGTATATAATACATATACATGCACACAAATAAATATTAGTCAAGTCTATTAATTTCAACCACAGACACACAGTGCACAGTGAAGTGCTAATGGGTGTTAATAGACAAATTCCATGCAAGCACAGACATAATGTGATTTCCTAAATCAGGGTAATCATTCATCACTCATTTCCCCCTTTTCTCTCTGTCTCTTTGCCCCACTCATCTTTCTCTCTTTCTTCTTTTTGTCTGTCTGCCTCTCTCTTTCTCTCTACCTTCATGTGGGCAGGAGGAGTCCATAGCCCAGTATCGTCCGTCCTCAGTGTGCACAAGAACAATGTGCTCTCCATCGTCTGCATAAAATCTTTAATACAAAATTCAGAGGGGAAAAAATAACATTACCACTATTTGTAAAATGTGTTTCATTGAATAATTAATGATATATATTTTTTCGATAGGTTATAGGACCCAGCGGGACTCTTACTTGGTGCAGGGGGACTTTAATTTCTCTGAATCTCCAACACACTGCCAGTTTCCAGCCTTTACAACCTCTTTAAGAGCCTCGACCAAGTCCTCTCCGAAGTGCTCCATTTGAAGTGTCCCACAATGTTTATGTGATAACGGTTTGTGGTCCATAAAGCGTTATAATCACAACGAAAAACCTCAAACGCAGGCATTTGTGTTCCAATTTTTCATTCAGACTCACTTCAGGGGTGCCTCGTCAATATTACAAAATAAAAGTCCTCTCCAAACACAGACTGATTTTAAGAATGGAACTTAATCTTAAACATGATAATTTATTTAATTAAATTATGACACCTTAAAGTTACAAAACTTGCTTTATGGTCATCTAAAGCTAACAACATTTATTATAATCGTCTCATGTATTTTTGTAATGTTAACTCCAGCCGCTAGAGGGCGAAATAACACTGGAACAGAATATTTTTCGTGCTGTTTTGTTTCTACTGGCGGGTAGAGATGCATGTATGAGTTGTTGTGTTTATTAAATCGTATTTGCACTTATGCAATGTCTAAATAGTCCACGGTAACTTAAATTTTATATTTCAAATCTTGGAACTAAGCTCTGAAGCCATGCCTATTGCCTGCTCTGCCCTCGGATGCACCAATCGCTTCATTAAAGGCTCCGATATTCGGTTTTATAGGTAAGAGTGATTTTATCGGTAAAATACTGCACAATTCATTCTGTTTGCTTTATATGTTGTAGATAAGTGGCATACGGGTCACATGTTGCTAATTTAACTGCTGCTAATTATGCAGGCCCTGTAGCTTCAAGCATGGACAATTGGGTTTTCAGGGTTTGGACTAGACTTCTTACTTTCGGAAATGCTTCAGCATACCTAGAGAACGCCATGCTTCTAACTTTGTGGAGACAGGTCGGGGAAGACCATTTTCTATTCCAGCATGACTGTGTCCCAGTACACAAAAGCAAGCTCCATAAAGACATGATTGGAGAGCCCAGTCTTCAACCCCATTCAATGGAACGGAGATTGTGAGCCAGGCATTCTCGTCCAAAACCAGTGCCTGACCTCATAAATAAACACTCCAAAATCTTGTGGGAAGTCATCCAAGAAGAGTGGAAGCTGTTAGAGCTGCAAAGGGGGACCGACTCCATGTTAAAGTCTGTGTATTTGAATGCAGTGTCCAGTTGGTCTGCTGGTCAGGCATCGCAATACTTTTGTCCATATAGTTTAGGTGCTATTAGACTGCTAAGCCTTCTTAATATATGATCCTAAGATTAATGGTCATGTTCTCACAACATTTGATTCATTGATTAAGGCACAGCTTGTATAATCCTTATAGAAAGGCATTGCCAATTGAGTGGGAGCACCTATACCCATGGAAACCATGCCCAGTGCCAGGTGTTGCCCAGATGGGCTTCTGGCTTCTCAGCATTGGGCTCCCAGTTCCAACGGACCCTTCTTGATCCGTTTAATTATGGTCTTCAGAAACCTATGCCTATAAGTTATTTAAATGTGTATTTGGGAGCCTGCTGTAATCTCCACCAACAGGATTAGTGACCAGTGGTCTATGCCTTGTATACCTCATTGAGATGTTTTGTTGGCCACCTCATTTTTAGTCAAGTCAGGTAGATTTTATTGACATTTCAACTATACACACACTGTGCTCAGCAAATTGAAACAAAGGTCCTCCAGGAACAGAACAGCATAAGACTACCACAAGTGCAGACAGGATGTAAGAGAGCAAGAGCAACAAAACAAGTGATCAAGACTTTACGTTTATTAAACATTTTGTAGGTTTACTTGTCAATTAATTCCAAACAGCTTTAAAAACAATACCTAGTTCAGTTCCTTGTTCACTTTACAAAGATCATACAATCCGTATTCACTATATATAGCATCTAGTGTTGTCAAAAGACCCGGTACTTCGGTACCAAGTACGGTACTAAAAAAATAAAATGTTACGGTACCAGGTTTT
>JBBPCW010000039.1:14745262-14757848 GCA_037974425.1 Phenacogrammus interruptus | reverse complement strand
AAGTCATATGTTTAACTTCGTCTTGAGAATATATATATGTATGTATGTATGTATATATATATATATATATATATATATTACTCAGATCTATTAGACTTAACAACTATTTTAGAGTTAACAACTACTCCAAATTTAAATTAAAAAGTCATACGTTTACGATTTTTGGATAATATACTTTAACGTGTATTGTTTGGTTTCTTCATATTAGTCACAAGTTTTGCTGTCTGAGGATGTCAGGATGCCAACAGATGCCTGCTGGAGACTGCAGGGTGTTGGAGCTGCAGTGCCCTGCAGCAGCCACGGGGTGGGGATGGAGGTCCTCAGAAACGCACACACACATGCACGCTCATGCACACACGCACACACTGAGGCGCGAGACCGCGCGCGGCGGACAGATGCGCTGCGCGTCTCCGTTCACCTCCGGCTGTGTCTGTGTCGCGCGCCATCGTTAAACTTTAAGTCCCCGCGACTGGGGCTCGCGCCTCTCCTTTGATCTGCACCTGCACCTGCGTTTGGGTTCTGGGGAGGCGAGCGTGTGACGGTGCTCTCCTGCAGCGGTGCATGCTTTTTTGGGGGGTGGGGGGTGGAGAGAGAGAGAAAGAGAGAGAGAGAGAGAAAGAGAGAAAGAGAAAGAGATGTGCAGGTGATGATGAGAAGAGATCCTGTTGAACGGAGACGCCGCGCGCACAGGCAGAAGAGACAGGAGAAAGTGGCAGCAGTAGCATCACCATCACCATTATCACCATCACCATCCCTCGAAGGCGCGAGCTCAGTCTGAAGGGTGAGATGTTCCGAAGGGGGTGCGGCCGCCTTCCCGGGGGCTACTCGAGCCCCCCCATCTCCCGAGAACAGGGCTGGAGGTGGAAGCTGAGGAGCCATCCTTCCTCCGCGCTCTCCTCATGTAAGTGGGCAGACGAGAAATAAATATAATAATAATAATAAGCATCATAATAATAATAATAATAACAGGGGGTGGGGTGCTTGCGCGAGACATTGTTTTTGTTGGTGATAAATTATTACCTGGGTGTTTTTTTTAATCAAAAATAATAATATATCATTAATAATAATCACTAATGTCACTAGCTTTGATATACCTCCTGTTGCCTTGCTCACCTGCAACAGCTACATGAACATGGTCATATAATAACACTTGTTATAGTAATTACTGCCTTTATAATATTTACTGTTGTTCATAATAATGGGTATTGTTATGATTATGATTAATAGCATTTTGATTATGGTTGTTGGTATTGCTGTCAGTGTCATCATTGTTATTGTTGTCAGTATTATTATTGTAACTATGGTGTTCTGCTGTTATTAATGTTATGAGCTCGCGCTGGAACCGCTCTGTAATTGTTAGGATTCTTCTTCTTATTGTTATTCTTATTATTATAACGCCCGTGTTCTCGCGCGTTCTGGTTACTCAATGCCACTTGAAGCAGACATATTCCTGTGTTTTTTTTCTGAATGCAGTGCAGCCTTTAACCTGTTTTGTTTTCATGCCCTTTGCAGCTGTTGCTGGCGTCTAAAGAAACCAGTGATTCATTCACTGCCTCTGGAGGGGCAGAGGAGAGCACAGCAACCCCCCCACAACAAACACCACCCCCCCCCCACCGTGACACACACACACGCACGCACACCTCCCTTAGCCCAAAGATGGTAACCACAGATCTCTAACAGGGATGGAAGTCTCCCCCTCCTGCACGTGAGCAGTCTCAGGAGACTGTGTTGGTGGTGTGCTGGTCGAGGGGGGAGTATTTGGTGCGAGAACACTTGCTGATGTTATGGAGGACTGTGAGGGGAGCGCGCGCTTTTGGACACGTACTGACCCCCTCGTGGACTCCGGAGGCGCACTGCTGAGTGCATCGCGCGGAAAGACCTTGAAAGTGAAAGTGCACGTGGTTTCTGCACTGTTTTTTCTTTGAGAGCTTCCAAAACGTCCAGGTTTTGACGGACGTGTCTTCATGCCGAGAGCGAAACAAGACCAACAACTAACTTTAAAACATCTCAAGGAACTGCACTGAGAACTACAACAACAACAACAACAACAACAACTACTACTACTACTGCTAGTACTACAGTTGCTACTACTACTGCTATAAACTCAGCGCGCGACAGTGGAGCGAGATGGAGTTCGCCATGGTGGGCGCAGATAGCGGCGGCTGCAACCCGCACGTGCCGTACGCCTACGCGCAGGCTCGCGCCAGGGAGCGGGAGCGCGAGAGGGAGAGGCAGTCTCGAGCGGCGGCGGCTGCCGCGGCAGCGGCGGACAGCGGGGCGGCGGCGGAGGGAGGGGGCACCTGCGGACACGGCCAGCAGCATCAGGTTCGGGGCGCCTCCTCCTCATCCACGGGTCCGGGAGGCAACGGCGCCTCGCGCCCCTCCTCCTCGTCGTCCTCCTCCTCCTCCTCCTGCTGCTGCTCCTCCTCCTCCTCCTCTCAGCAGCAACAGCAACAGACACCACAACAGCAGCAGCAACAACAGCAGCAGCCTCAAGTTCTCCGAGAGCGGAAAAAGGCGCGCGGCGTCGCGCGCTGGAGACGCCCGCGCGCGCCACTCGGTGGCGAGCTGCGCCACTCAGAACTGGCGCTCCTCGGCTCGGAGGAGGACGTGATGATTGAGGAAGAGGAGGCGAAGGGCGAGGAGGAAGAAGAGGAGGGCGCGCGCGCCCGATGCGGCCCGGCATACGACGCCGACGAGCACGTGGCGGACGAGCCGGACGACGCTACCTTGGACGAGGACGACGATGACGACGAGACGGCCTCGCTGACAGGCGGGAGGCCGCGCGCGGGCTACGGGCGCGGGGCGCGGGGCGCGCTTGGCGAGCGCGGGGGTTGCTGTGAGCGCGTGGTCATCAACGTGTCCGGGCTGCGCTTCGAGACGCGGCTACAGACGCTCGCGCAGTTCCCGGACACGCTGCTGGGGGACCCGGCCAAGCGCATGCGATACTTCGACCCGCTGCGCAACGAGTACTTCTTCGACCGCAACCGGCCCAGCTTCGACGCCATCCTCTACTTCTACCAGTCCGGGGGGCGCCTCAAACGGCCCGCCAACGTGCCTCTGGATGTCTTCTCCGAAGAGGTCAAGTTCTACGAACTGGGCGACGAGGCCATGCTCAAGTTCCGCGAAGACGAGGGCTTCGTGAAGGACGAGGAGAAACCGCTGCCCGAGGACGAGTTCAAGCGTCAGGTCTGGCTCCTCTTTGAGTACCCAGAGAGCTCGAGCCCGGCGCGCGGCATCGCCGTCGTCTCCGTGCTCGTCATCGTCATCTCCATCGTCATATTCTGTCTCGAGACGCTGCCCGAGTTCCGCGACGAGCGCGACGCGCCCGGTGCTGCAGGTGCGCACGTGGCCACGCACGGAGTCAACGGCACGCCTGCACACGGCGCCGTGGCTTCCGAGGCTGCGGCCTTCACGCCCTTCAATGACCCGTTTTTTGTGGTAGAGACTGTGTGCATAGTGTGGTTCTCCTTCGAGATCGCTGTGCGCTTCTTCGCCAGCCCCAGCAAGACGGCCTTCTTCAAAAACATCATGAACTCCATCGACATCGTGTCCATCCTGCCTTACTTCATCACGCTGGGCACAGACCTGGCACAGCAGCACCCTCAGCAAGTTCAGCAGGGCAACGGGCAGCACGCCATGAGCTTTGCCATCCTGCGGATCATCCGTCTGGTGCGTGTCTTCCGCATCTTCAAGCTGTCCCGCCACTCCAAAGGCCTGCAGATACTTGGTCACACATTGCGTGCCAGCATGCGCGAGTTAGCACTGCTCATATTCTTCCTGGTGATCGGTGTGGTGCTCTTCTCCAGCGCTGTGTACTTCGCGGAGGCCGACGAGCCAACGTCGCAGTTCACGAGCATACCGGACGCCTTCTGGTGGGCAGTGGTCACCATGACCACGGTGGGCTATGGTGACATGAAGCCCATCACCGTGGGGGGCAAGATTGTGGGTTCGTTGTGTGCCATTGCTGGCGTGCTGACCATTGCGTTGCCCGTACCTGTCATCGTGTCCAACTTCAACTACTTCTACCACCGTGAGACGGACAACGAGGACCAGTCGCAAGCCGTGGAGTACCCACCTCCTGGCTGCCCCTACTTCCCGGACTTTCTGAGGAAGTTCAAGGGCTCGCCGTCTGGGTCCTCGCTGGGGGACAAGGCGGCCGAGTACATGGAGATGGAGGAGGGGGTCACGGAGTCACTATGTGGGGTGGACAAACGTAGCCCCAGCAGGGGCAATGGCACAGACACAGGCAGGAAAAACAGCACCAATTCCAGAAGCCTACAGACAGATGTATGATTAAGAATGGCAATGTTGGTGAGCTTGTGAAGGGTTTAGAAGTGTGAAGAAGATTGCACAACTTAATACTGATGAGCAGCACACGTGCACGCCATGCAGATTTTTGGACCTGCACACTTGCACACATGCATAAACATGCATACAGCCCCCCCCCCCCCCACACACACCCACACACCATGCACACATACATGCATGCACACAAACAAACACACTAGCACTTACATTCATGCACACACGCACACACACCTAGGCACACGCACACACACCTAGGCACACACGCACACACACCTAGGCACACACACACATCCATGCATGGGCACACATAGACATACATACATGTATGCACTCACACACACAGGGATGCATGCAAACACATACACACACCAAAGGCACACACACACAAACACACACACACAAATGCACGCGCATTTCTTAAGGACCTGAGCTGAAACATTTTTGCAACGTGGCTACTTTTTGTAGAGATACACACCCTGTAATCAGACAACAGGCAACGCAAAAATCACCAGCTTTACGTGACATGGAGGTGTGAGTACAGGCCCACCTGTAGACTGTAGACTGAACTGAACAAAACCTGGTTCAAGGAGCGCAAAACGAGTATTTTTGCATAGGCACTTTATGAGTTACATTCGTCAGTAATTGTAGGAAGAGGAAGTGAGCTGTTATCGTAATGCTATTATGCAATAACGTTGAAATCATTTGCACTATCATTGAAATATGTTCCAGTCTCCCACTTTCAACCAGAGAGTCAGACACGGCCCAGAGAGAGAGAGAGACAGAGCAGTAGAAAGAGGATGAGAGAGTTTTCAATAACTACTTAGTAACTTTTCTTTGAATAAGCGCATAGTTGCTATAGAAGTGAATGAACAGTTTGTCATATTTTGTTACCTTCTGTTCTGCCAGTGCGTTTATTAAGGCGGCAGCATGCTGCTCTTCTTGATGCCCCTATCTGAGTCCATCTACTAAGAGCATGGAAAACTCTTCATGCCAGTATGAGCTGCTCCTAACAATGCCTAGTTCGGCCCCCTGGTAAAAGTGTTACATGAATGAGCGTTACACAAATCAGTCATCATGCCATTTCTAACATCAACACCATTTCTGTTTGTCCTCCATTCAAATCTACTGGGATTTACATGTCAGATCACTCGCTGTGGCATGACTAAGGTTTATTTCCAGAGTGTAGATGCCCTCCTCCGCTGTCACACCCACCCCTTTGCGCCTGGAGAGCCAAGTCAGAAAGCCGGTTCTGCATTGGATCACAAAAGTCCACAAAAAGTCTCTTGACGCCACGGCTAAATGGACTATCCTGCCTTTGGAGTATCTGCTGTTTTTTTAAGGGGAATGCTTCATGCAACTTATTTACTCTCGGTCCCTTTAACCACACTGACAATGCATCCCTTTACAAGGACGCTGACAGGAGACCCGCATCAAAGCAGGAAAGATGAACTGGCTCTTCAACTGGTCCTGTGGTGGACTTTTATGCACAAAAAAGCAAAACAACAAAACCCACACAAGCCTCCGCTTTGGATGGGCAAATGGCCTTCATGAAACGTGTAAGGACCACACCTACCCTGAGCAGAACACTGTGTGAGGTAAGCATTCACCTTTATTTTGATCAAAAGCCGAATGGATTGAAAGTACAAAGATAATCTGCAAGGTTTCATGTTCCTCAGTTGTTCTTGCGTTGACAGTGTAGTTCCAGGAAACAAACTTTAGAGCCATTATGTGGAGGTTTAACTTTAAAAAGGTTCTTCGCAAAGCAAACATGAGTCATCTGTGGCATTGCTCCAAACAACTCTTTCTGTTTATTTTTAAGAGATCCAGATTGCACTTTAGGTCACTAATTACACTCTTAAATTTGGGGTAAAAAGGGTTTTTTGAGTTATTTTCCTGTAGCAGAACCACTTTTGATTCACTGAAGATGATGAGAGTGATCCTTCAGTCCTTTAAATGAGACGTGTAAGTTTAATAAACTTCCGGATAATGTAAAGGTTCTGTAACAGATTATTCCCGGAACTCTATACCCAACCATGAAGACTCCCTTGATTTTGCGAGTATATAAACATGAGTGATTTTTAAGCAGTGTGGACATGAAAAATGTTTATTTGAAGTAAATATACTGGAAATACTGATGCCTCCAGATGTTGACATATGTGCAAAAATGTTGACAGTGTTGCTGGTGATGGCTCCTCGGTCTGGATCATGCATGAATAGAGTGAAATGGTGTTTGCAAATTAAAAATGTGTGGCTGATTTTACTTCATCAGTGTTCGGGCAATAACTGCACAAGGCATAAACTACATAATGAATGAAAAAATAAAAATACTGGTAGAAGTACAAGCAGAATAGAATGGAAATGTACGAGTATCTTTTCCAAAAACTCCTCAAGCTCTGAGATTTATGTCGAACTACAGTGAAAAGTCCATGTACATCCAACATCTGGAGTTTGTTAGGCGTTGTTATCGTTCTGGGGATTTTTGCGTCTAAAATAAAATGATAAAAGTGAGATGTGAAGAACAGCAAAGCAGTCCACAAATACAGCTGGGCTGAGAAAAGGAAACATTTGTAACTATGCCTGAGCACAGTACTGTACTATCTGAAAATACCATGAATGAAAAAAAAAATCATTACATTTGACTTTGTTACTAAAACAGTTCCACCTCTGCACATAATAAACCCACAGACACCAAAGATCCTAAACACTCCCTTTACACCTTTTTTTGCCAGCAAAACCCTCAGCTAAATGCTGAAGTTTCCAGATGAAGCAAGTATTAGACTGCTATCGTGGCTGTGGACAGTGTCCTTGCCTGGTTGCCATGACAACAGAAACCTTCCCGCCTCGTTAAATACTCTGCTCCTCCTGTTTAGACAGTCCAGTCTCCCTCTCGCCGTTTGGTAGCAAGATAATTCCATCTTAAACTGAAGTAAACCTAGATTTTGTCATCAATAAGGCACGGACATAGTGAGAAATTCCACACATTTCATTGGAAGCTCTGCTGCTCTTTCTCATTACAGGTTCTCCGAATCAGAACTCCTAAGGGAAATAGTAGACTTGTGTCAAAACACGCTGTCTAATGAGTGTTATTAAAGTCCTCCGTCTCTGTTCAAAACCCAAAACGTCTCTAGATAGCTGTGGTCAGAGTTGATTAATAATTCATGGATATGATAATTAACAGGCATTTCCCAACATGCTCGAATGTTTAACCCTGAACCCGAAGCAAAAACCACAAGGGCCTTTGGCACACATGGACAGCTGCCTTTACACTGCAGAGGTACTGTCTCAGGTTACAAGAGCTATCCATTTACGCATTTGGTTGATCCACTGGTGATTGGAATTATATAATGTAATCAGATCACAGAGGTAATGTCCTCCTCTTGTTAATCCGGAGGCTTTACTTGAAAGGAGATATTGCTTCCTTTAAAACCACTGTTTAACAGCAATAGCTTGATACTTTGAAAAAGTGCTGCTCTACCAGGAACCTCACACGCTCACGGCATGACTAAAACGATACCTGTGGCTGCCATACATAATATACTATATTTATAATGTCTTCACTTTGGTTCAAGTCACATACCTCTGTAGAAAAAACTCCAGAAGCTGTCTTTGACATTAATGGCTTGTTTGGACGTGCATTGGTGAATTATTAAGAATATTCAACTATATAATCCATACTGGCAGAAATTAAAGTGTCAAAGAGAGCATGTTTTGAAGACTGATTCCTGACTGATTGCTTGATTAAATAAATATTATTTAAAATGTAACTACTCAGTGAATATTCAGTGAATAATGTGCATAATGATAAAGCAAATGTTAACCTCTCTTAGTGTCCATTCTTGAAGGGACATACCTTAATTTTCCATAGTTTTTGGGGGCTGGAACAAGTACTATTTTTTTGTTCAATGATTAATTAATGTTTTCAGAAGATTAATGTTTTTCTCATTCCTGCATGAGCAAGTTGCAGGAACATTTTCAAAACAAAGGCTAAAGTAGCTTGTTTGACTTGGCCTTCTAAAGAAAGTTATCATCCAAGTGTAGATTCTGAAGAAGAGAAAAAGTCAGTACATTTTATATTTTCGTTCATACTGGTGTTCTGACTACAAACTACTTTCTCAGGAAGCACACTGTTCAGAACTACTGTTGCCCTTACAAACAACACTAAGGCCCATGTTACAATACAAATTCTAGTCACTGGAATAAGTTGTGTAGGTTTAAGGTTACTTTATGGTCAACAGGAGCTGTGTACATGTACATAGTGTAATTTCTCCATGGATCACAATGCAACATACAGCGACATTCAGTACTTAACAGAGTGCAAGTTAAGACAAATAATAAGCAACTGTTACAGAAGTGTATGATTATGGAATGGTGAGTATTGTCCATAAGTATGATTATTGCACAGTTAGCAGCATAGAAACCACACGGAGTAGTGCATGTTCTGTTCATTAAAAGTTCAGTAAGCCCTCAGTTTTACACGGATCAGCATTCAGTCTAACGCAGATTTTTCCAGCGGTGGCGATAATGCACTGAAAAGTTGTCAACCGGCATAAGAAGAAGAAGCTTGCTGCAGCATGTAGCATGACTGCTCTGTGTCTTGTCCTCATATTTTAGTGTTATAACCCCCCACCCCAAATTTTATCTCAGTTTATTTAGTATTAAGAAGCTGTGCCCTGTCTAAACATCTGGGTAGAGAGAGTTATTTCAACATTTATTTTCTCAGCGCGCACTGCTAATGCTATCCGTAATGCTAACTGCTAATGCTCACCGCTAATGCTAACCGCTAACGCTAGTGGTTTTTCTGATTCTGATTATTTATTTACCATTAAATTTTTTTTAAGGGTAATGTATTGAACTAAATTTAACACGAACGAAAGTGTTCTGGGAACATATTTGGTGGCAGATTTAGGGTTTACTCTATAAAAACAGGCATTTTTAGGTATTTTTTCTTACCAAAACACAACACCACGGTTTTTAACTATATGCGGGTGCTCTTGGAACATAAAACCCGCAAAAAGCGAGGAATTACTTTATTTAGTCAGTATTTTTAATGAACCATTTTAGTTGCATTAACTACTAATGCAAACTGCCTCACTAAGAGCTCTTCCTGTTAACATTTCATGTGAAAAAGTATTGTCAGCTCATCCTGGATCTTGTATGTCTTTAAAATGTAAATTAAGTTGCAGTTTTTCCCTGACATTCTGAGGGAAAGTACAATAACTAGAAATTGTTACTTTATATTTATTAACACTGTTATTAAAACAAGTATGAATGACATGAAAAGGCAACATGTAGGCTGATAAACCGATCATTTGACAAACAATTCACATGAATAATTAAAGTATGTGTCTTTTTAAAGGCTCCTTTTGCATTTTTTGTTCCAGTAATTAGGGAATCTTTGAAAGGTCTGCATGCACTGTCATTGTTTATTTAAGTCCATTATTTAGACTTTTTTAAATCTCTTAATTCATCAAAATGATCAGTAGATCACACAATTACTGTTATAATTAATAATGACAATCCTAATTGCAGATATGAAGTAGGTCTGATGTACTGGTGTTGATATTATAAATGACTAATTATAAACCATGCATGCAGGGTGTATCAAGGTGTATAGGTATTCCGTGTAGCAGCACTTTTGTGTAATTCTGTGTGACAAGAGCCTTCTAGCAAGCAATGTTCCACTGGCCTGGTCTTTATTCCCAAAGACGATATTCCAGGGCTGCCATAGGCTGTAATGACAAATGTTGTTTGGATCAATTTGTGTTTATGAGGGGTGAAATGACAGTGTAATGGCAGAGCAGGTTAAATGTTCGCATCGTTCTACTCAGAGGTTATGAGGCTTGCCTTCAACTCCACTGAATCTTCCTTAAGCTCCTGGGGGCCTTGGCCAATGACCTGCTGTGGCCTTCATCAGATTTTAGCATTAATCGTGCATATAGAGCGAGGCTTTTGTTGACTTTAAAACAAGAAGGACTACTTAATCGAATTGGCAAAATGGCTGCCAGAATAACAGAATAGTATGGCCCTTGCTTCTCCTTGTTTCTCTCTCTGTTTCTCTCTCTCTCTTGGGCTGCTTTAATGTGCAGTGAGTAAGGCGAGTCCTCCAGGGCTCGGGTGTATCCATCCATCTGTAAGCAGCCTGCCTCGGCTCCGCACACAGCCATGAGTCATGCATCAGCTCACTGGACTACAAAGACCATGAGTCCCCACATATGCACTCAAAATGAGTCCAAACTGTTAATGTGATGGCTGGACTAGACAGACCTCGCAAGCTGGGCAGGAAACGGTTAAACTGACAAATCTTTAAGTCAAATTTTGACAGATTTGTACCTCTATGTATTACCCCTTGCTAATGCGTTTAGGTGTACTCAAAGTAATCCATTTTCTCCTCAGTTCCACTTAAGCCATTCATATTGGACTCCTAAATCCTTTTTTGGGATCTGTAATTTCATTCCATTGTGTCGATTGAGCACATGGACTTCTTAGCTCTCACTTCGGAGCTCTATCATTTTCATTTAGATCATAACAAGGGCAGGATATAACCTCACCAACTTTAGGTATTCTGCTGATATTTGGAAGTTCTATGAGAAACTCAGTACTTGAGGATTGTTAGGACTTATTTTTGAATATTAAATATTTTTTGGTCGGCTACTTTTACTTCTCATTATTTCTTTTAACGATCTTTCAGTACTTTTCCTTCAGTTCTTCAGAATTCTATGCTGTCAAAAATACATGAAGGAAAACATCCTTCAAATTTTATGCTGCAGATTTTGTGATGAAGGTATTAAATTGTCTTTGTTGGCCTCTTGAACTGGTCTATTGAGTTTGCTGGAGAAGTTTTTCCTCTCACTTGCTCCCTCTCTTGCTGACAGTACAGACTCTTAATTAGATAGATCTGGGCCCAATGCATTTCTCTTTCACATGGAGATTCAATAAAACTCCTCAATTAAGTGCAGTACACTAAATCAGGGCTGATAATCTCATTGAAGCCTATGGATTTGTGTTTACATTGAAATCGCGATAACCAGTACAATCAACATACCGTTATCTCCAGTAGAAACAAATGTGTGAGGCGATTTGGTCATTTTTTTGACATTGAAACAAATGGAAAACAGTTGGAAATGTAGACTCATAGCTGCTAGTGGAGAATATACATTAATATAAGTGCTAATGCAGCTAACTGTGTAATTAGAATGAAAACGAATGTAAATGCAAATGCAACTAATTGTGTAATTAATTATGTCAATTGTATAAACCATATAGAAAAAGGCATTAAAAACATTCAAGAGTCTTTTTCTATGGGTCAACATCTCTATTATAACCAAATGTAACTGTGAAAAATGTTGTAGATGACGGTGTTTACCAAGTCTTTTCTGAAATAAAGTTTAGAAGCGCCATGAAAGATTGAACAGTTAATGGAGCTGCTCCCGGCAGAGACTGCCTCTCCTGGTGCTAGCACAAACTAAATGTGCTGTGATCGAATGCATGAGTCTGCGTGGTTAGGCTTACCCACGCTCCGTTTCCCCGAAAGCAGAGTTAAAATAATCTGAACTATTAAAGCTGATGTTCAAAATGATACTCTTCTATCATGCAATGATATGTGCACTACTACAGTTTGTGGGAGCTCCCTTAGATGTGGGTATTTGTGGTGTTTATAGCAAACAATATGTAACGTGGAAATATAAACATTCTGCAGGACCCATTTTCCTTTCCTTAAGACCTTTTCTGTTTTGTTCAGATCAGTGGCCCCCCTGGTTGATTTAAGCTGGGACCTTAGCAAAGGCTTTTGCAGTTTCAAAACTTCAATGTATTGTTACTCTTACTATTCAGGCGGAATTTAATTTTTAAACATATATAGGTTTTTTGTTTTTCTTCAGTCATTTTTTGTTATTTAGGCTCACAATATTTGAGAGCAGATTCAGATCAGATGACCTGAAATTCGGAGCTGTACCTCCTATGTTGTAGCTCAGACATGGAGAATTGTCATGTTTTTAGTTAGTATTCTCTAATTTAGCAGCCTATTAGACATTTAGCTAATGTTATCTGCTAACTAATCATATTCTGTACTCTTCAATTTTTGGTCAAACCCAAAAATGCATTTGCCATTTTCTGCAGAAAATTTTTCGTTGCACAAATATTCGGTGCATCCCTAAAAATAAGTCATTTTGATATACACTACCGGTCAAAAGTTTTAGAATACCCCAATGTTTCAAGCTTTATTTAATTGAATTTCAAATAGTTCAGGTCCAATGAATAGCATGAAATGGTACAAAGG
>JBBPCW010000039.1:14696470-14702994 GCA_037974425.1 Phenacogrammus interruptus | reverse complement strand
ATGAAACGAACTGTGATTGGTTGTTTGACATGTCGGTCAAACGGCCTTATGGGCGGGCCTTGGCCAAAGAAAGCTGCCGTCAGTCTGAAGGTCTGGCTATGCGAGACTAAACAGTAACAGAACCGGCATTCTACATCTGAATCGGCTCCGCTAGCTAACATGGCTAATGCTAGCACTGCAGGGAGTCATCCTGCCGTGGCTTAAACTGTTCTCACTAGCAGTTCTACACTTTACCAGAAAATTCAAGGTATCAGCCTTTTTTGTTTTGTTCGGTTTAGTTGTCATGTTGACTGTTACAGAGAACTTTAATAAAAGTTGCTCAATGTTGAACACCTATGTTCCCCCATTGCGTGTGTGATGACGTCATCTATATATATTTATTTATATATTTTTTCTACATATTTTCCTGAATATAAATATATATTCAATGTAAGTTTTCTGATACACTAACACTGCTGTGCGTTTAACCGACGTAAGACTTAACAATATACCCCATGCAAATCAGAATGCCTCACCAGGGCAGGAAACTCTGTCTAGCTGCTGATGCACAGTAGTTTTAAAGTACTGTTATAGTTTTAGCTACAGTTACAATTCTAGCCTTTTATTCACATAAGTTAATATCATTGTGCTGATGTGTTAGCTTACTTATATTCACATTTTAGCTAATTAATGACTTTGTATTTGAGAGGACAGAAGGTGCACAGGACTAGATTATTGGCATTGGAATATTTTTGCTTACCACACGATGCAATAAGGACTTTTTTATTAAAAAAAAGGCTTTATTGCCTTGCCCGCAAATAGTAGCTGTTGCTCAGTTTGTCAAGCTCTGAGGAATACTACCAAACTCCATTTCAAAAGTGAACAAGACAGTGGATGATTTAAAGTTTTAAAAGTTTTGATTGAGGTCCATGTTAAGCCCTTTTCATCTGTGTTCTCTTTACAGTGCCGTGCGTCTTGACCACCAGAAACCCAAGCCGTCAGTGAATGGATCTCTAAAACATAGGACCCGTTAGGACCACCTGTTGGCGTCGGCACGAGAGTGGACCCATTTCCAAGGAACCAAATAAAGACCCGATGATGTCGTCTCGGAGTGACCACTGCTGGACCGCAAAGGGGAGTGTGTTCACCGCTTGCTCTCCCATCACCAGTAAGACAGGAAGTCCACCTTCAGTCCAGGCATCAATCACTTTTTAAGTCTCGCCCCTTATGAATGCCTTAAAAGACAAAGTACACTACATCTCTGCGCAGAGGGATACAGAGTAGGAGACTTCTAAAAAAAAAAAAATAATAAAAAGCTTGACTTTTTTTTACCTTTATTTTTTTTCTTTATGTGTGAACCTGTGTCTTGTACGAAACAGATGTGAATATTTTAATATAATAGAGAAATATTTGTTTGGTTGTAATATGGACACTTGATTCCCTTGGGTGGGCTTGGTGAGAGATCTGTGAAGCGGGTATAAGGCCGTGCTCTTTGTGTGAAGTGTCTAGTTTTTGTCTCCTCCTTCTGTTTCCGCCTAAACCGTGGGCTTGAAGGCCGATAGCTGGCAAGCAGGCTGCCTGATGTCAGCTTGGAGTCATCCCAGGGTATTTTATTAGCAGCGTTTTCATACAGGATCTAAACCCATACCACTCCCCTCGCCATCGGACTCAGTATCGTGCCACTGCTGTTAGAGCACTCACTTCTCTACAAAATCCCTAGGAGGTTACGTAAACTCTTGTGCTGGTCCAGTTTTTAAAATGCAAGTTGTTTAGAGTTTGTGTTGAGTGTCCCACATCAGTATGTATTGCTAGTGTTGCTAGCTGCCAATTAATAAAAAAAAAATAATTGCAAACAAGCAAACAAAAAGACAAGGAGCTACAGGGTTTCCTCAGGAAGACGGTGACAGGGCTTGATGTTTAGAGGACGAAGGAGTGTCCTTCCAGGTGCCATAAACGTTTAATTGGGCTTCAGATGTGTTTATTCTTGGACCTGGGATGAACATTCAAAAGATGTTCGCGTGTGCACATGACAAATAACTATTTTGCATTACGTTCTGTTATTACTGCTTTTAAATATCGCTAAATTAAGGGTGTGAACCATTGGCCTGGCAGCAATTACCATACACAGTGCAATATCAGTACCATTTGGTATTAAAAGGGATGTACGATCCAGCAGTCTAGCCAATAATCAACATTCAGCACGTAAGGTCAGAAGAAGCAAGCAAACCAACCCGTTTAAACTTGGAGTACAATTCCGCATTTGTAAATTATAGCAGTGACAGGTTGCAGCCGCAGAAGCTGATGCAGCCTCACAAGCTAATAGTTTTAGTACCCTTGCAAATGATGGATCATTTCTGCATCAATCAAATATATTATCTTTCGGTTTACATACATCTTTGTGTAATCAATTTTATTTATGTGGAAATGATGTTCACAAATTAATCAACTATACTCTGTGCAGCTCTAAAACATAAAGGGTCCCAAAATAATATATAGTCCCAAAAAAGGGTCCCAAGTTTAATATATAGTGCTAAGACAGAATTTTAATTGATGTGGAAACTTTACATTATGTGGTTAGTTCTTCGTTCTTTAAAGCCCCAGGGAGCCTAAAACCATGGTTTCTGTCTAATTAGTCTTGCTCTTGTGAACACCCACATGGCTTTAACTAGAGTATGCATTCGGGGGCATGGGAACATGCTTTGAGTTGAGTGTGCTGAAATTTTTAGCCGGATATATAATTTACACTGTGGCGTCGTACAGTAAAGCCGAGGGACATCAAACTGCTGACACACACATTCTGTCCTTCTGGATGAACTTTACACAAATGAGCCAAGTAGCGACCAAACAGACTCTTATGGCATAGTAACCAAATTGGCACTTAAACAGCGCAAGGGCACTGTTGACAAAATAAACAAGCTCACAATAAACAAATGAGCTAAACTAATTTGAAGTTTGAACTTTTATATTAAACGTGTTGCCGTTTCCTCATGTCCCTTCATGCATCCCCGACACTTTCACTCTTTCAAAGTTAGAGAAGTGTAAGAAGATTTGTCTGTTCCTTTTGTTCCACCATTCGTCCCACCAGCCATGCAACAATTCCACAAGTCTACAGTTCTTGGATGCACATCCAACAGTAAAGGAAAAGACTTGAAGGGTGTACTCACGCTTGGCCTTGTACTGTGCCTGAGCATGATTTGCCCCCCCCCCACCCCCCACCCCGTTGCCCTGCACTCACATTGCACTTAATGTTCCGGACCTGGGCACGCTTATGTCATCACATTACTCACTGCTTTCACAGTTTTGTCCAATGATTTGCTAGATTCACTGAATGCATCCTGCACATTCAGATACTGGACCAAGTTTTTTTAGAGCTTCTTTGGTATCCATAAGCATGAAGAAAGCTTCCAGTTGAACCAAATATCTCAAATGTCTTGTGTGTTGAGTCCAGTTTTTCCTATAGTCTCTCATCTGCCCATTTTCAGCAAACAGCACATCTCTGCCATAGACCAAAGTGTTCCCTTCGCCACTGTGATTGTTAAAAGTTTCATTCAAGTTCTGTGTCTAATCATGGTTAGTGAGCACACTAGTTGTGTACCATACCCAAGCATGCATGAGGAAGTGGGCATAGTACACACCATGTCCTGTGAGTACACTTCTAGTGAAACAACAAATTCTACATCACATATGTTTCACTCAAGTCATTTGCTCGCTGGCTGGTGTTTAAGTCATATTTTATTCTGCTCCTAGCTTGTATTTTCCATTCAGACTTGGATGTTTAATGTAACATGCAGTTTTAGTTTCATGCTAAAAGAGTTTTTATTCTAAACTCCCTGGGACTTTAAACTTTAAGAATTGTCTTCATACACAACAAGAATGGATCTATTCATTGATCTATTGAAGGCCTTTTGTGGGAGCCAATTCTTTCCCCCAATGGCGTTGAGTTAAGTGTACTAACGCAAGCTTTAACTTCATTGGGTTGTTCACTGTCATGCTAAACTAGGCTTCCAGGCAGTGACAGTGGATATGGAGGGAAATTCCTCAGAAGCGATCAGCTGCTGTTCTTGTTTTGAGTTTAAAACATCAGAGCTGACATTAGCCAATGACCAGTGGCTATTGAGTCAACATCAGCTCAGTGTTTAACATGGTTAAACATTGAATCAATGACCAATAGATCAAAAATCAAGGCAACATCGGTATAATCGAAGCTGGCTGTCTAGCAGGGTTCCTACACCCTTTAAAAAAACAAGATTCCTAAATGATTCCTGGATTAGATGAATGATTCTTAGGAAAATCTATAATTGATAGCAATTCAATTGTAAAATACAGGTCCCATGGGACAGAGCAGTCCACAAGAGATGGTAATGCTTGGCTGCTCCTTCTCTCTATGGTAATAGAAGCCAAGTCTATAAAGCTGGAAAGATCTTGAGTTAAGTGTACTAACGCAAGCTTTAACTTCATTGGCTTGTTCACTGCCATGCTAAACTAGGCCTCCAGGCAGTGACAGTGGATATGGAGGGAAATTCCTCCGAAGCGATCAGCCGCTGTTCCTGTTTTGAGTTTAGCACTGTCACTTCTCACCGCCGTTGCTGAGTAAATGGTCTGCTTCATTCATCAACGGATCCGGGTAAAATAAATAAATAAATGAATAAATAAATAAAGGAAGAGTTTGATTGTACGCATAGAAGGCTGCGGAATCAAGGCCAGTGCTTCAGCATCCAGTGTAGTTGCCGAGCGCTTCCGAACAGTTTAGGCTCAAATTTAATCTGCGCTTTTATAACCCCATGCTGCAAACGGTGCCCTCACAGCCACGACAGCAAATTACAGTATCACACAGTGACAGCGCGACAATAATCCCCCACCACCACCCCCACCGACACTCACAAAAACACACACAGCGCCTGCAAAATCGCATCCTCACTTCGCAAACTCTTTCTGTATGGAGGAGAGAGGCAAAGCTGCTTGTGAATATTTTGGAGACGAAAAAAAAAAAAACTTCCACGGTACTCTCTCTCTCTCTCTCTCTCTCTCTCATTCTCTCTATTTCCCTTCCTTTGCTTATCTAACACATTCGACCATGCATGCAGGCATGTGCGCAAGCAATCTTGCATTCTCTCTCTCTCTCTCTCTCTCTCTCTCTCTCTCTCTCTCTCTCTCTCTCTCTCTCCCTCCTTCTCTTCTCTTCTCTCTCTCTCTCTCTTTCTCTCTCTCTGCCACAGCCGCACCTGCTGGAATCAGCTCTGAATAGAGATAAGCCTGTCAGAGACGTTACGTAAAAGGGATGCTGTTGAGTTTTCTTAAGTGAAATATTTGAAATTATAGCTTATATCTAAAAGAATGAAGCAGCTGCTTTGTTTGTCATTAAAAAAAAAAGCATTCAATTCATCTGTATGCAAAGTACTATGGAGGTGTATTATCTATTTTTTTTAAATCTAGCCTTGACTCTTATATAACCAAAGTTGAATTGAAATTCTGTTCTATGTCAGGGGGGACCCTCACTCTCTCTCTCTCTCTCTTTTTTTTTCTTTGGGGATATAGACCTAGCGAGGGTAGACGTACATTAAACCGAACACATGTACATAAAGCAGATGTCTATTTTAACGTGTCCTGTTAAGGAGATCACTAGCATCGCTTGGGGAAGTTCTACTTTTTTGACTGTTAGGCGTCTCCAGCCCCTTAAACTCCATGTTATCATCATCTTCGTGTCTTCAGGCTCTGTGATCCCACCGTCCGTCTGATCTCTGGTGGCTAGTTCTTTCCAAACCCAGGACTCTCTCTCGCTCTCATTCACGTCTTCTCCGTCTTTTTTTTTTTTCTTTTTATCTATCAATAGCTGACCAGGCTTCTCTAGCAAAGAGGTCCAGCAGAACTTTCCATCTACCTGATCATCAGAAGTCCAGGTGGATCAATGCTGGCGAGCTGGACACAGGGCAACGTGTCACGTCACATGTCGTACACGCGCATGTGACACAAACATGTAAATATGTGCTAGCAAGATAATGATGTCACCATGGCACGTTGCTCTGGGCTCCCCCCCGCAGCGGACTGGGACCGTTTTTAACGCCCGATAGCCCACAATGCAATGCGCATGACTCGTACATCCAGTCAAGAGCCAAGAATTCCCATCGAACCACAAAAGGGAGGGGGCGGTCTGCGTTACCATGGACACTCGACCAGCACCGGCTGGTTGGCTAGTTTTTCAAGGAAGAATAAGAGCCGCTTGGAGAACAGAGGAAGAATTACTTGATGAGGCGAAATCAATGCTGGTCACATACAGCACATTTTCTGATTGATTTGATCAGTCAACAGCTTTGTTCAGCCACAGCTTCCCTTGCTCAGCTAATGTATGGGCCTGTTACTTCTGCTAAATTATTTTGTCCAATAAATAAAACAGGGGTAAACCAAAGCTTCCTGTAGAAGCTTGCACAGATGATACAACACACAGCACCTCCAGCACAGAGAGTCACATCTCATTCTCAACTCTCTGTCAGCCTCTTTCTCAACCATAATCACCTCGGGCTGTAGTCCAGAAACACATGGTGCCTCTG
>JBBPCW010000039.1:14664504-14679660 GCA_037974425.1 Phenacogrammus interruptus | reverse complement strand
TATATATGTATATGAACGCTATCACTGTTTGTTTTCGCTAACCGCTAATGCTAATGGTTTTTAAAGCAACAACGTTTTCTGATTCTGATTATTTATTTTCCTTTACATTTTCATTAAGTGTAATACATTGAACTGAGTTTAACACAAAATTAAAGTGTTCTGTGAGCATATTTGCTCCAAACATTCATACAGTAAAGAGCTACTAACATTTTCAAATAATGCAAAACTAGTAAAAAGTGATCTGCTATGCCCTCATGAAAAAAGAAATATTTTATAGTAAAATCCTCTGCTTTTTATCATCAGTGTTCCACTCAGTCATAACCTTGAACCTTGTGTAAAATTAGAGGAGACTGGATTTATGCAATCAAAATTGTCAAACGTTCAGTGCAATTATTTCTCATTCTATGGTATTTTCAATCATGGCCTCTTCAATCTGCCTTGCAATAACGAGCTCCGCCAAGCAGAAATTACAATTTGATTTAGCTATTAAGACAATTCAAGGATAACATAATTTAGCCAAGATCCCTCTTGAAGACTGTAGCTAGGCAAAAAACATGAGATGTGTAATGGTAATTGATTGTACTGCTGTTCTCATATCAAAACCTTTTATCTCCATTTTGAAAATACCAGCCATCCTTGGTCCAAATGGTCCACATTCACTTGGAGTAAAATCTTATTTAATTGATGTACACTAAATGTAAGACTTTTTTCATATAAAACAACCTTTCGGAGAAACGAAAATTTGTCAACTCTTGCATAACATTGTTGTATTCATTACTTTACACTGAGTGCAAATTTACATTGAGTTTACATTGAGTTTAATTTCATTATAATGGTGTACACTGAAAGACATTTTTCAAGTTTTCCTCTAAAGCAACCTTTAGTTTAATAAAACAACGATTTGTCAACCCTTGCCTAACATTGTCTTATTCATTTCTTGGACCAAAAAGGACACTTCAGAACAACAAATGCACAAAGTGGACATTCACGTTTCTGAGACTTCTCAGGCCTCTGAGTGCCTCTACTTTTTCAGCTTCTCACATCCAAAGATACAGTCAAAGAAAACAACCACTGTAACCTTCCCCGAGAAATCAGAAGTGACATGCCTGAATGACTAACAGTACAGTGGCACTGATCTAAGTGGGCATGAAGTGCTGGAAGAACAAGTGATGTCACATACAAACACGAATGGCTGGACCTGGTCTACACTTCGATTTACAGTGTTTTCGTTTGACGACAAGAGTTTCACTTTAGAACTGAGTGTGACTGCTGTTGTGCTTAATCTGAGATGGACCAAAAAATGCATCAGAGATTCCATTATCACCATCACCCATATCAGCTTCATCTTCTTAACTGGTGCTACACCACAATGTATAGCTAACATACAAAAGATATCTGATTATAGTGTATATATATAAATATATATATGTTTACTGGTTACTTGCTGACTGGGCAACCTGTGAGAACAGATAATCAGAATCAGAGAACTTTATTTATCCCGGAGGAAATTGTTCACATCACGACTGCACACTCACAAAAGACAGACCAATACAGAATAAAATACCTGAAAATATAATAAAATATACTCAGACTAGAAATATATTAAGAAAAGAAATAGTATAACTTACCCATAATAAAAAGTATACTCAGAGGAGAATATAGTTTAAGTTAAAATTAAAATAAAAATTAAATTAAATCACTCTGTAAGTATTCCAGTCTACCTGTATAAATTAAGCTTGTGGTTTAGGAGTCTCAGTGTTGCCAATTTTGCAAGGGTGCCACTTAAATTTTATGCTTTTTCAGTTTGAATCTCCCTTTAATTCTTCTAAATTTTTTGTAGCGAAAAATTCGGTGTAATTTTAAATGAATATTTGAACTATTTCATCATGAACCAAGACGGTGTCAACATTGTGAGAGCTTCCAATGGATGCTACATCTAGGTAGAAGAGTAAATATTTTAGCATGATTTGAAATTCCACATCTTTGGAACAGAGAACCTGGCAGAAGCCCTCACAGACACCAGAAGAACATACAGGCTTTACACAAAGAGGACCTCCGGCTGCCACCACTGGTAATTGAACCTGGGAGATTGTTCCTGTTAGAGAACAGTGCTACCCAGTGTGCCACCATGCTGCCATCTGAGCCTTCAGTGATTTGAATTTCCATCCATTATCTGAGCCTCCTTTTCTAGCCAGTGTCTCAGGGGGAGCTGAAGGTGGTCACAGAGGAAGAGGTGAAGAAACACACTGGCTAGTTAACCAGTCTCTTAGAGACGGAACTTCTGAATAATTTCACTTATTGTTGTCTTGTTTGCTTAAAAATGTCTTTTATTTTGAATTGAATTTTAATTGTTTGAATTATGGTCTCGCAGCACAATTTTCCACCTGAAAAACCGAGAAAATCCCATTTATAGTTTTTTGTCAGTTTTTGTTTATATCTAACAATCCCTAGCACCCAAAGAGATGCACCCAGTATTCAACAACAAAATCTTACTACAGGCATTTAGATACTTAGAGAAATACATTAAATCAGATTGAAGCTTCAATTATTTCATAATATTTATTAAATACTTATCAAAAATTCATATTTTTGTACGATTTGAGAGCTGCAACTCAATTTAAATAGCCATTTAAGTACATTTTCACAATTATTTCCATGATGAAACTTTGAGAGATTAATTTTGAAGACCTTTTCTTTCATATAAAGTGAAAGTGACCATTTGTCATACATGAACACACCACTGCACACAGTGTGAACAGCACGAAATTCTTCCTCTGCATTTAACCCATTCACCAAGTGAAGCAGGGGGCAGCCAGGAACACGATGCCTGGGGAGCAGTGTGTGGGGACTGTACCTTGATCAGTGTACCTCAGCGGTGCCTAGCGGTCTTGGGGATCGATTCCAGACTTTCTGGTCGCAGGGCGAATGCCCTAACCTCTAGGCCACCAGCTGCCCAAAAAAGGAAAAGCGATATTTTAATTTTTTTTCAACATAATCAGCCCGTATGCAAATAATCAGAATGTAAACTTCCAACTCATTACAGCAGATCGAGTCACATTTGATTGTTTAACTACAATTTAGTGCAGACACATGGCAATACTGTTTCTAAAGAAATCTAGGGCCTGACCTTTTTGTCTGCTTGACTGATGATATTGGCTGATGGATAACCTGTGTTTTTTATTATTATTGTTGGAGATAGCGTTCATAATAACATACTTATATGTTTGTTTATTTACTAATTCGTTCATTTGTTTGTTTGTTCGTTCGTTTATTATTACTCTTTGGCTATAACATTACAGTGATCTAAACTCACAACCACCTGACAATGCAGCAAGACTCCAGATGGTAGTGCTACAAGGGGAACTCACTTTTAAAATATAAAACAGCAAATCTGAAAACAAAACACCAGGATGGTTGGAATGCAAAAAACAGAAAATATATCCGAACATATCTCATAGCAAAGAAAACAGCATGTTATAACATTACTATTATTATTTTAATATACAGAACTGTACAAGTCAGAGGTTGTGGGCAGTTCTAACCCTACTACTACCAAATATAAGATCTAACATCTACAATTTATATAATATATTCCAATTATAGAGCAGATTTTCCCAGATAATGGATATTTTCTCTAACTTAGCATTAGTATCATGAACGTTTTCATATTCAGGGCATAATATCTAACATATTATGGTAAAGAAGAGCTTATATTGCAGCGGGGCTGATGATTTGATCTCTATCTGTTAGGTAACTCTGTCTCAGATGCCACTCCATTGTCAGGAAGTCCCTGAGACTAAGCCTCAGCAGGAGCCTTCAGAGAAACTCTCTCTCTGACTGCGTGTGTGTGTGTGTGTGTGTGTGTGTGTGTTAGGTGGAGAGAAACACAGCAAGCCTTGGCACAGGAGGCAGATGGCGAGCTGTCTTGTACCCATTGCTCTCCCCTCGGGCAGCTGCCAGGAAGGCTAACAGAGATGCCAACTGTTCCACCACGAACACCACAACTGAGCTTACACACACACACACACACACACATACACACACACACACACACACACACACACACACATACATACATACATACAGTAAGGAAGTGACAACAGCTGCGAAATTCAAATTCTATTTATGTATCGGCAGCTTTTTCAGGACAACAATATTTGAGCTTCGGTCATATGGAGTGGCCAGTGGGGCTAGCACTATACATACAGAGACCCAGAGAGCTGACAGAAGCTCACTGTAAGTAACTGAGAATCATTTTTGAGAAATCATTTTTGGTGAGAGAAATCTCATTCACAATATACCGTGATCTGTGTTTTCCTATGAAGCACATAATCAACTTCAAACTTTGGAGCATTTTTTATTAATGAGCAAAACACATTTGATCATTAATAAATTTTAGCATAAATATATGCTAAAAACAATGCTGCCTACCCACGCGCATCTTCAGCTGGTACTATACTTTGGAACAAGAAATATATATATACTGTACGTGTGAAATATATATATACTGTACGCACACGCACACGCACACACACACACACACACACACACACACACACACACAAATGAACCACTTCATCATCACATACAACTGGCTACAACTACTCATGCAAGGCACTTGAAAACCTTATTTCTAGCCATGTCATAAATAGGCAATTAATGCAACCAGACCTGAACTTCATCGTTTTGCTGCCTTAGATAGAATTGTTCATTGTTTCTCAGTGAGATGTGAATCATCATTAAGAAGAAATAGCACTGGTTGAAGAAGAATGCCCTCATCCCATACGTTTTTAGAGAATGAAGGTCATTTACTTCCACAATGGAGAACCCTCTGGGCAATCCTAAAATATAGGGGTTTTTGTGTGAGCTCACAATTAGGACTTCTAGGCCTTCTTAGCATGACATTTTGAAACTATCTGTGCTGACCTGTGACAGAACTTAAAATTATACAGGTTTTCCAAGCCACCTAGCGATCAAAAGATTCAAAAATATCAAGTTCTTACAACATTTTAGGATGACCAACACCAATTTAAATGGCCATCAGAATGAGTTTAGGTCAAGACAATTACGTAGGACCTTATTCTGGTAATTTGACAAAATGACAGATGTACAACATCCTTTGCGAAATCAGTTAAAGGATCAAAATGCACAATCAGTGTCATGACTGTGGGGGTTAGCCCTCAGCCGTGAGCTACCTCGGGGCACGGACCAGTACGGAGACCAGGGATCCATGCTGAAGTGACTTTATTTAAACAAAACAGAATAAAACCTGGCGCAATGGCCGCAGGCAAACAGGAATCAGATAACAGGAATCAGACTAGGAACGAACGTGCGAAAATGAGGTGATGGACAGATAACGTGCTCAAACACAAACAGGACTTAAATACTAAACATAATCAGTGCATGAACACAAAACAGGTGACAACCAAAAACATGTGACACATAAACAGAACAGGAAATCAAAATAAAAGTCCCAAAACACGAACAGAAACAGAATCAAAAACAACAGAAAAGCAGTGACCACTACTGGCCACTGACCGAACCGTGACAATCAGGTAGTATTATTACTTTTAAAGACATTAACAGTCAGATATTTCCTCATTGTCTTGCCACAACTCTGTAACTAAGTATGTCGTAAACTCAGAGTGAGTTCTTCTTCTGCACATTCATTATATGTTCACACACGCGCGCGCACACACACAAATATATTTATATATAACCTCTTAATCCTTACTTCACACACCATTCACTCCTGGAGGGTTCACACACACATACACACACACAGACGCACACACAAAAAATTCACACCCCATCTCTTTGGACTGTGGGAGAAACCTGAGACCCCATAGGAAACGTATGCCACCACAAGGAGAACACACACTCACACCACACACACATATATACAGACGAGAACAGTTAAAATATAGAGCGTGAACAATGCTGCAGCAAACCACGTGGCTCACTCTCACTAGTAGTGCTCAATGTGCCTGTGACATGTTATTACACAATGTACCTCCACTTCTGACTGGTCTTCCCTTAAGAGTACGTAGATGTAGAAAAACAGAAAAAAAGGCACTGACTTTTCAGGGGCAGAGAAAGATAAATAAGAGAATGTGCTTTTGAATCTGACCTAACGGTGGGCAAGTTAGAGAATTGCCCTGAATTTGAAATAATCCTGACATCTGCTCAAACCATTCAGCTGTCACTGCTGTCTCTTGTCATCTGAACATTTGTTGATTTCTGGTCACTATGTGCTACGTTCGTTCTTATCTAATCAAATGTTCCATCTTGGCAGACTTTCTTGCTGTGTTCGAAACGCACTGGAGTGCCTGTAGTCTTGCTGATTAGAGTTACTGGGGAATGTAATGAAGTGATTGCCAACAACATCTGTGATTTTAATTTAGCACAAATCATGCAATGTCGTCTTTATATGTCTGGCACGTAGTAATTCCAAAGTGAATTCATTCTATACCCATTGCTATGGGTGCTGGAGCATATCCCAGCAATTAACTGGGACAGGTTCCCAGTGCAGGACCCAAAGTGAATCACCTTCTATTGTTTGTCAAACCCAGAGCTCTGTTCGTAAGTCCAGCGTAATGTACTAATAGACACAGTTGTATTATTGTTGATCCTGAGTGTTGCATAACATTGTACATCTGAGCCATTTTCTTCACGTTAGAATTACCCAACAGACAGGACAACTGGAAAAGGCAGCAGAAAAGACTAGGCTGAATATCAGCAGGAACAATTTTGATCCAATCCTGCAACCAATCTAGCCTGAAGAAGTACACACTCACACGGTGTGATGTCATGCCTACTTTTAGATGCCTCTCTTACAAGAAGCGCTTCAATCAATACAACTCATTTTGAACCTTAGCAGTTTTTTTTTTTTTCTCGATCATGTTCATGCAGTTCTCGCATCAGGAATGGCCTTCCCACTACTCAGTTCTCAAATCAGTCAAAGCCTTTCTTATAACACAGACTCATCGGCACAAAAGCTAATCAAAACCTTCTTTATATGTATCAAAGCAAGCAAACTCAATCACTTCAGCACTGTGACCAATGAATAAAACTCCTTCCCCAGTGCTGTAATCAAATCTTTACTGAGAAACCAAAAATGTTTCTGGTATTGCCCAGTAAATTCACACTACATGTACACGTCTTTGTGCATTTTTAAATCCAAAATAATGAATCTAAAACTATAAAGTGCAAAATATTGTCATGATACGGTCGGTGGCCATTAGGGCCACTGCTTTTCTGTTGGGTTTTGGGGACTTTTATGTTGAAATGCTTGTCTGTGTAGTGCTTGTGTCACATGTCTTTGGTTTTCACCTGTTTGTGTTTGCCCACTGATTTCTGTTCGTATTTAAGCCCTGTCTGTTTTAGTCCTCACAATGTGTCCATCGCCTCACATGCCTCTGTTTTGCCCTGTCCGTGACCTAGTTATCCTGAAGTCTAGTTTCCTGTTTTCCTAGTGGCCCACGTGCCAGCTTTCTGTTTTGCCCTGTTTTCTGTTTAATAAACATATCGAGCATGGATCCACGGTTCCCTGTTTGGTCTGTGCCATGAGAAAGCTCAGGGTCGTGGGCTTGCGCTCCCAACTCTGACAAATATGAAGAAAAAAGATCTCTAAATCAGTACCCGCCTGTATTCTCAAATAGAACCTTAAACAGTTGTTTTCTAGAAACAACATGTCTTTTCCAAACCCTGTTCTTGGTGGAGAGACTCACTGAGACTCACCAAAAAGTGCCATTGTCCTCCATGCCTGTGTTACAGATGCCACTGTGGACCACATCCTTTGAGTCTGCACCCACCAACCAGCTTCAGTCAGGTTTAGGCCTTGGTTGATAACATGGTCCTCAATTGACTCCCTTGTTTTATTAGACACACTGGTACCTCTTCACTCCTCTCCTTCTACCCCCACCCCTCTCTTTCCCCCTTTACCACTCATTCAGACATCATGTCCACTCACAAAGCCCGGTTTTTATATGTGCATGTCTTCCTACTTCATCTTCAGCCCTGTGCACTGTGTGAAACCTGGCCATCATATGTGCTTGTGTGTAATTACTGCAGTGTCATGACATGCAAGATTGAGAACATGTCATTTTCAAATGAAGTGCAGTTCAAAGCTAACACTGACAGTGCGTGACCAGCTTCGCTCTTTCATAGATACCAGAAAACAAGTTTAAAATGATTTGTTTGAAAGCACTAATTAAAGGCAGGATAGTAGTCATGTGAGTGAGAGATCTGTAATTCTGAAAAGTGTTTTGATGAGGTGAGAAATTCATGTATACAATGACAAAACATTCTCAGTGGTAAAATACGTGTAGAAATAATCGAAGTTTAATGTCCATCTATATGCGGAAGTGCCTTACTGATTTGAGAACTGCAATAACAGTGAGGAGGTTTCTGGTGCAAAATCTGTAAAGTTTTTAAAGCACCATATCCTATATTTTCACCCAGAGGGCACTTACAACATGAATGCAGGGTTATGTACCAAGCATAATCGTCATTTATTTTAAATAATAATTCCCAGTCCTTTTTATTAAACAGTCTGTTTAGCTACTGTTCTTATAAGACTGATCTGTGTAAATTACTTTTGTTCCGATTGGCTGCTGCTTATTGTGCTTAATTCGAAAAGCAATGTATACGTTTTTTCATGACGTCATGAAAAGAGTGAATTTAAAATAGGGTGTCAGTATCAGAAAACACTCAAAAACAAATCGCCACAAAGCTTCCTGGGGTAAAAGTAATCCAGGCTGAATAGTGCTTACTTTGAATTAGCTCTGTGTTGGGTCTGTTGTCGTATATAGAGCCACACATGCTGCAAACAGATGGCACATTTGTCTTTAAAGACACTTTTTCCACTCTTGTCATTAACCTGAATTAATGATATTTGGCCTAAACAACTACCCATCCCTGGCTCGTGCATGCTATTCCTCTCTCTCTCTCTCTCTCTCTCTCTCTCTCTCTCTCTGTCACCCTCTCTCTCTCTCTCACTCTGTATTCTAGGGAGCCCTGCTCTCTGGTCCAAACAGATGCTTCTTCTAAATTGTGGCACAAAGTTATTGACTGACATCTGGACCGGACCTCACTTGATCTACCTGATGAGTTTTATGACCAAAGTGAGGGCGACTATAAGATTGTATAACTACTCCTGAGATGGACACATAGCAGCTACTGTGCTGAAGAGAGTGGAAAGAATGTCACGGTTCTAACAAATAGGCCAAATATGGAAAATGAAAAGGAAAAAGCATCCAGCCATTTTGGATCAAACAAAAATCAAAGGGGAAAGTAATTACACCATTTATTATAAATCACTGTCTTGCTTGAAATGCATTTCGCCCCCCAAAAATTTTGGCCTTTCAAGATTTGGAAATGTGATTCTCATCAAAGTCAGTCTATTGGTAAACTTTAATAGGACCACTTTAATAGAGCGTAGTGTAAAAGATCATTTAGGCTTGAACTACTTTGACCCCTCAAACTCAAAGTTATGAATGAAAGCAATAATATGGTACTTTTGTATTACTTCTCTCTCGCAACCACAGTGCTTTTTACTATTTCTCACTCGCAGCTGAACATGTTCTGTCAGAAGTGTGGATGTGTTCATATATAGAAGATATCTTATTTTTATTTCAGATCAAAAGCTGTCAAAGCAGTTAATGCTCTTGTTGTGCTTTCGACAGTTCTTGACATAAAAAATAAAAATATAATGGTAATAATAGCAATAATGTCATTACACTTCAGCAGTATAGACTTCTGAGGGAATGAATTTGCTCTTTGCACTTTCCGGTGGACGTCTGCAGGCAGATAATCTCTGATAAAATCATGCATCTCTTTTGTCAGTTTGCCAGACAGTCAGCCCTTCATTAATAATCCCTGGCAACGGCGCTCTCCATCAGCCTTGTTTCTGAGCTCCTCATGTAGGCGACTCTGTCGGCCCCTCTCAATACGTCAACCTTGATGGAGATCAATAGTCCTGGACAAAGGAGTCAAAACTAATGAAATTCTCATCAGATCACTCAGGGCCCCTTATTTTTTCCCAACCTTCTCCGCATGAGGGTCTCCTGGCCTTGCTGGACGTCTTCCATATTGTTTTTTATTGGACTTTTGGCACATTAGACTCTGTAGATCCAGAAAGCCAGAAATCCTTCACTCCTCTCAGCCACCTGCCCAAGCAGATGAGCGCCCTGGCAACCGTTTCGTAACCACACACTCATTGCTCGACTGCGGAGGGGGTTTGTAGGCGATGGGCTCTTCGGCTGGGTCTGAGTAATCAGCCAGCCAGCAGCAGAGGTGTGCGCTGACCTTCTGCTGCACTGCTGAATGGTGATAAATGCACTCGCTACAGGATGATTTATGATCTGAGCACCATATATAATTGATTCAAGTGAACTAATTAGCATTTTTGAAAGCCTGTTGCAGAGGATCACATCTCTTGCCGTGCTGTTAAGCTGACGCTACCCTCCAGGCATGAGTAAGGGTTCGTGCTCTTAACTATATGCATTTAGAACTTTCTTACAAACTCTGTTCATATGATCATGAAGCATTGCAGTTAGAGTGTTAACAGCCTTTTCTTCATCATTTTCCATAGGAAATCCCACTGCCTCCAAAAGAGTTATGCAACATAATTTATGGGAGGAAGTTGCACCGACTAGTCAACTAATATATGCATTAGCTGCCGCTTTGGGCAACTGTCAGCTAGTCAGGGGGCATTGCCTGAATTTAGAAATGAAATATGGTAGCAGTAGAAGTTGTAGAAGCAATAGAAGGAAAAAAACGAAGTCTCCCAAAAACGAACGTACTTTATTAGTCTGTAAATACTTCATAAGAACTGGAACCAGTTCTACTGTCATCTGCTGGTGGAGTGGGCCATGCTGAAATACAGCAAAAATAGGCTATGCAGAACCACTTCATAATGAAGCATCTGTCACAAGCTGGTAGTTGCTAGTAACAAGATGGACAAAAAGCAGACAACAGCAAAAATGCCTCGGCTGTGCACAGAAAAACACTTCAGTTATGTATAAACAGCTTGAAGTGAAACATCTGCCACTTTCTAATAAAAGCTATCTGATTTAAAATGTGTTATTTTGTCACAGCATCATTGTTTTAACAACAGAAAAGAAAGGTCCCATGTATTCCATGTATTATATGATTCCATCCTGTATTAATATTCAAAACAAGTCAAAAACGTTATGGTCGTGTAAGCCCTACTCCGGTTATCTTCCCTCAACATGGTCGTTTGTGCCAGGCCTCTTCACTCCGCCACTGTTTTCTCTCAGGTCTCAGCGAAGCCTGACAGGAAGGGTTTAGCTTGCGGCTCCACTTATACAGGGTGAGCTCCACAGTGCAGTGGTCACTGCTTCCAGGCCTCTGTCGCATCTCTCCTGTAGCACAAGACCTCCAGAGAGAAACACTGCAGAACAGGATCTGCTTTCACAGCTCATCCACACCGTCTCACTGGGACACACACCTACACATACACTTTGATTTTCTCTTACATTGCCTCTCAAAAGTTTAGAGACACCTAGGCTGGGTTCGCTACCATGATGGTCTTTTGTGTTTCAGTTAAACAGTTAATTCAGGAATGTGATTAATAGATGTTTGGTTTCTGTTATAGTTGTATTTTTTAATGGCTGGCATTTGTGCATGTAACTGCATTAAAAAGAATTACAACCAAATTTCAACAGTAAGGTACTTACTTACTACTCATTATTTTACTGTATTTTATAGTAATGAACACGTTTGTAAAATCACAGTAAAATGTGACAATAGAGTTTCAAGCTGTAAATTAAAGTTACAGATTCATCAGTACAGTCTGTGGTGCATGTGAGTCACTGTAAATGTTCCTCTTTTTTAAAGTGCATTGTACTCACTCACACCTTTGGCCTTCAGGATCACTGAATATGGAAAATGTATATATTTAAAATTGTTACTACAGGGGTATCAGCGTTGTCTTAGTGTTGAAAGCTTTCTAAAGATGTTCCTATGCATCATCCCCCACTACTACATAAAAATATGGATCAGACAGTGACTTCTAAATTCAGTACAAAAGTATTTTGCTTGCAGTTTTAAACTCCAGAGTTGGTTAGTCGACTCGGGATTTCTTTGTAAACCACGAGAACTTGAGTGCAGACCAAAATGGTGGGTCTTAAACCAAAAACATGCCTAGCGTTTCACAAAGTTTTCCATTCAAATGATCCTCTCTGGTGAATTGCAGGAATTTAATAAAGACTAACCAGTGGATCCACAGCTCAGTCTGTGTTTTGATGCATTTCTAAGTTCTTTGCAACACAGCTACTATTGTGCATGGTTTTATCCCTAAACTGCTAATATTGCCACCAATGGATGGAAGTGAATGGCCACATTAGCATCTCTTTGATACTTTCCCTTTGCTAACATTTCTTTATAGAAGATGAAAGGCAAGGCATCCCCAAACTTTTACGCAGAAGTAACTTTTACAGAGAAGTACTTAATAGTGGAAAACTGCATGCTATATGAAGTGCCAACGTTTTTTTAACAGAAAGCACTTGTCAAGATCTTGAATATTCCATCCAGCAAAAAAGAATATAATCTTATGTAATGATCACAGACGTTGCCTGGATGTTGGGCGATTGTTTTGGATAACGTTAGAAGAGAGTGCATGCTCTCTGGGATCCCTCCCACGCTGCTGGCTCCTTCACAGCTATGCAACGCCCACTATAACCACCTCGCTTACTCTTTCTTTCTCTATGTGTGTGTTTGCATGTGTGTGTGTGTGTTGAAATGACACCTGTGAAAGCAGCACTACAAACAGTGTCTCCCAGCCTGAGTCACTTGGCATCAACTGCCAGTCAGTTTCTGCACAAGCAAATGATCATGACTCAGCTAGCTAAGCTAGGTGGCAAAGCGAAATGACCAACAGCGAATCAAGTGCAATGCTTCTGCTTAAAAGCCATAACGGCTCGACTCACGACATGAGTTGCTGCAACCAGCAGCTTGTGAGGCCAATCATTTCGACAGCTGATGAACTGTTGATAGTTGGAGCATCTGTTATTAGCGCTGAAGGTGCTACACATCTCTTATCTGAGACTCTTCAGCTCAAGTATGGTGAAATCAATTATGGATGACTCACAACCAACACAATAATACATCAGACTGCACTGCATTATTCAAATCCACACCAGTGTGCTGTGGAAAAAAACCCCAAAATTTCTCTTAGAGGTTAACTCTCCCAGAGAGTCCACACAGCATCATAGTCTGCTGTGCGTGAAGCAACGTAGGGAAAGTAAGAAGAGCGCAATGGAAAAATGTATGTAGCCTAAGGCTAATAAAGATTTGAGAACAATACAATTACACTTGACTGACCATTTGTGCACAGATTAGGCTAAGAAGTATGAACACTGAATGGCCTAATTAGTTACATTATAGTTACCGCCTGACAGAGGGGTGATATACTGTAAAAGCTTACTTATAAGTGAATCCTTATTGTTTCTGCTAAAACTGTAATACTGTCACGGTCTGAACAAAACGTCATATCTCTCAGTCATTAAAAAAAAAAAAGGAAAGCGCAACTTTAATGTTGGTTAATAAATTTAGCTTTTATTCTCAGTATTTTGGAGAATTTCTATTGGTCCATTTTTCATGAAATTAAATTTTGACACACTTTTTAAAAAAAATCTATTTTTGAAAAATGACATATAGTCCATGTATAATATGCATTTTTCTCTAGAGATGGTTGATAACTGATTATTGCATAATACCAAAATCTCTTTGGCTAAATCCCAGCAATGTAGTTTACTGAGAAAGAAATACATTTTCAGTTTAAAAGCATATATCCACTTAATCAGGCAAAAAGCAGTTTATTCCCTTCGACTTACACTCAAGTGCTGCACAGTACAGGGCAGCCATTCAGAATGGAGATCATTTGGTAGCCTGTTTAAATTCTAAGAGATAAAACGAGGTTGGAAAATGCTAAGTTAAATGAACTATGGTACACAAAACCACACGATGTCAAAAGTGGGCCTTGGGTGGAAAAAGAAAATAAAAAATGGCCATTGTTCCTTCAAATGGTGCTAGTGTGCATTTCTGCAACAACAATAAAAGCAGTAGAGCGCCACTTCATGAAGTGAAAGGAGGAGAAGCCAATTTGTGGATGGAGCCGTAATGAGAAGCAGTCCTTACTGTCAATGCCAAGAGAGACTGAGAGCAAGAGCGAGATGGGGAGTGTAAATTAGATTGCATGTCACTCAGAAGTTATCTTTATAAGCAGGATCTCCAGTAACTTCAAGTATTCCAAGTTGTCCCAGGCTCGTTAGTCACTGTAGACATTAGTAGATAACTCACAGAGTGAGTGCCATGACAGCACATATACACACTTGCCAAATCCGCACTTGCATACACGCATGCAAGAATGACTAACACACAGCAAAACATGTCAGTAAAGGTTCTTTCCTTCTGTATACGGTACAGCTTTGTTTACGAAATTAGTACTCAAGCCACAGGACACTTGTAATTGACAAACTATATATCACTGAGTATCACTCTTTAAACTATTGGCACTTTTCCTTGGTGTCCACTTACAATCCCATTTGGCAACCCCCGTTTGGCAAGACACAACAGTTCCCGACATCTGCAGAACCTTCATTACAAAAAAATCAGGCCTGCCAATAGAAAACAACAGTCAACCTCATTTACTCCTCAAATATCACTTTTTCACATCTGTACACACTCTAGAAATCTCTTAATTGTCCAGTTTGCAAAACAGATGTTTGTAAAAGGCTGTCAGTACTGGAAGCAATGCTAGAAAACAGACAGAAGAAGCCATGGGTGAAATAAAAGGAGGTCAAAAAAGAAAATGTAATTTTGTCCCAAGGAAGCAAAAGTCACCAAAGCATGTCTAAGTGGTATCAGACAGAGGCAGAGTTATGTTCTCTCCATATTCCTGACTGGTTGTTCATGTTGATCTGTAAATAAGGAAAAATTTTGTTTACAGGTGTAATAGCACCAGTTAATCAGAGGTAAAACAGCAACTACATTCCTGCTTAGCTTGACACAATTTATTATATTGTTTATGCTAACCACACTGAAAAAACAGTGGAGAATCACTTTACAGTGAGACTACCCTTATAAAAGGTTTGCTGGAATGGTTGCTTTTTGTTATCATACATTTTTATT
>JBBPCW010000039.1:14488110-14500773 GCA_037974425.1 Phenacogrammus interruptus | reverse complement strand
CACACACACACACACACACACACACACACACACACACACACACACACACACACACACACACACACACGTTTATATACTAAGTTGGGAAATGTGGTCATATACATGCCCCACTGACACTTTATTTAACTACCTATATGTAATAATGTCTTATACGTAATACAATTTAAACCAATGTCCTACATGCATTACATATAATATGATTGGATGTAATAACATCCTATCATCGTCCAGAAAAAAAGAATACAAATACCTCCCGTTATTGATATTCTTCATCATTTACACATAGAAGCTACACTTTAAATTGTGTGAAAATTTGATATAAAATGACCCAATAGAAAAGTGCTAAAATGCCTAGACATCAAGTTATAATAGAAGTAAAGAATGTTATTGTCTTCTCCTTTAAAGTTACTATTTCGGAGATCATTCATTTTTTGCATGAAATGTAATGTCATTAATGTATATAACTATCTACATATGTATAACACATGGTACTACACATATATAAATACATACATGCAATAATAAAGTACTCTATGTGTCATACATATATAACTACTAATATGTCAAAAGATCTAAATACACAACTACACACATACAAAGACTCTCACATGGCACATGACAATGTGTCTCAGCATCTATAGAGCTAAAACAAATGGAAACAGGAGCCTCTGTGTCGCATGCAAGTCTTCCTATGACGTCCCTCTGGGAGTCCCTGTGGCTCCATAGTCCCGTGTTGGGCCCAGGCTGTGTGCGTGTGTGTGTGTGTGTGTGTGTTTCTCTGCAGAAGAGGGGCACAAGGGAAGTACATAGGGACACAGAGGGGCAGATTTACACACAGCATTTAACATGGCTGTAAAATTAGCACATTCAGAAAATGTTATAAACAGCAGCACTTTTCATTTCAATCTTGTGGACAAAAAATTTTCTGACACGTGCTAAAGGCTATGAAAAAAAAAAATCTCACACCAACTGTTATCACTACCATCAGTAGATTTCATTCTAGTTATCACGCTTCATTAGCACTTGAGCCGCCCTCTGTTCCTCCCTACAGCCACAGAAAGCAAAGAAACACCTGCTGCCCAGTAACTGCCCAACCTGCTGAATTCTGATGACTATGAGGCGCAACTGTGGCGACACGATTCCCTCATGGGTAGAAGCATGCACATATTTACTCAGCACTCAAGAAGTGGTTGATGCATATTCAATGTACATTGCATGTTTGTGCATCACAATGGCCAAAAATGAAAAGGAGAAGGCAAAACATTCTTTACTTCTAATATAACTTGATATCTAGTTAATTTGGCACATTTCTATTGGTACATTTGTAATGACATTTTCACACAGTTCAAAGGGCATCGTTGTTTTTCTGGACAACAATGATAGGACATAATTGTCACGGTTCGGTCAGTGGCCGGTGAGGGCGACTGCTTTTTCGTGTTTTTTTTTTCCAGTTCTGTTTTTGCCCTGTTTTTCTGTTCATGTTTTGGTCTTTTATTTTGACATGCCTTGTTGTTTTGTTTGGTCACGTGCTTTAATACTCAGCTGTTTACTGTTCATGTGTTCCTTAGTTCCCAGCTGTCTTGTGTTGAGCCCTCACTGCGTTTAGTATTTAAGTCCTGTTTGTGTTAACACTCGTTATGTGTCCATCGCCTCACTTTCTTTGGTTTATGCCCTGTTTGAATCTCGTATCACGTTCCTGTTTTCTAGCGGCCCTCGTGCCAGTTTCTGTTCTTGGTTCGTTTCTGTTTAATAAAAGTATCTAGCATGGAACTCTGATCTGCAGCCTGCTCCATGTCCCGAGGCTACGCACGTCCGAGGGGGACTAGCCCCCACGGACGTTACAATAATAACCTACAGGTAGTAAAGGGATATTGGTAAATATAGAATTAAACACCACTCAGCCAATCAGAGTACAGGGCCAGAACCATATATTTTGTAATGAATATTTCACAAGTACTTGGAATGCAGCTCAGCCAATCCGACTTTGCTTATTGTTTTAGAATAGCTCATAATCAATTAGTGGAAATATGACTGCCTGGAAAAATGATCTTTACTTTCCATAAGTAAACAACAGCACAAGGAAAGAAAATGGTGGGTTCCTCAAAACCTAACTCTTATCAGTTTTATGCTAAAAACAGTTCTTTATGCCTTTCTGATGTGCTGCTGCCCAGCTTGTTTATGGAAAGTAAAGATCACGCTTCCACTACTTTCCACTGATGTATTCCATAAGAATGCTGGGCGACAGCATGAAGAAAGTAAATGCATCAGTTGGCTCAGAACGGTCCTTAAAGCCTATAGTGTGTCAGGTTCATAGTAAATGTCTTTGTGAAATCTCGATGTTAATACGTTTCACAAAAGCGAGTGTGTGCAGATCTGAGTGACGGCGCTAAAAACGACAGAACATTCTGTACTGTCCATATGAGCGCCTTGCGAGACCTTTGCACACTACTGGTTTGTTCAATAAAAGATCACATGCAGAAATCTCGGCGTAACAAGGCATGTGCATGGAGAGCGCGTCTCTCGAGCCTTCATGCGGGGCTCTCCTCCTGACGCTGTTTTATTTAGCTTCATTTTAGCCCAAGTCTCTTTTCTTCTCCTTCGTTTCTCCCTCTTCCCCCCCATCAAAGTTTTAATTGAAAGTCAGTAAAAGGCGGAGGGGCTCCCGACTGAGAGCTCAAACACGGCTGTCTCCTCCTCTGGGTTTGAGCTGCCTCCCATGAGGCCGCGGGGCCCTGCGTCATTCACAAAAATCATTCAAATGGCTTCGACCTCAAAGCCTCGCCTTCATTCAGAAATCTTTTTATAGCTTGGGCTGTGCCAGGGAACAGGGCGTGCGAAGAAGGGAGCGGTGGGCTGGAGGGGAGGGGAGGTGTGTGTTTAAGAGAGAGAGAGTGTGTGTGTGTGTCTGTGTATAAGTGTGTGTGTGTATAAGTGTGTAAGGAGGAGCTGCTTATAAAGTACCTGATGACAGACCCTCTCCCTTCAGCCACCCCGCCTCTTCCTTGGTACCTCTTCCTCACCTGATTGGCATCCGCGCCTGTCCGTCTCCAGGACGAAGGTGATTGGATGGCAGACGGGACTGTGCTCTTTGACTGACGGGTTAGAAGTAGTTGGTTGGCTGAAAGTAAAGACGTCACAGCGCTCATCACTGACACCAGCCTCATTCACAGATACAGCAGAAGCGCAATGACAACACACTTCCAGCTGAACCACTGAGAATTCTTTGATTTAGTGTATCTACTACATACTGCGTGAGCTGTACAAGGTTAAAACAATAAATCGAAACCTGTCTGAAGAAAACTGAGGCATAACATGATTTAATGAATGGAGCAATAAGCTCAAAAATAACGGTGAGGGGCATCAGGTGACAGGACATATGGCTATATGATATTCAAGCCTTTCACTGCATAAACCTCCATAAGACCCAAATGTCAAGGGCTGCTTTCGTCAGGTTCGTAATTTATGATAACAGACATTGGAAGGAATAAACCTTTATTCATACCTGTTTATTGTCCTGAAAGGCGCATGTAGATGTTGTGTAAGTCTTTTGAATGCTGCCTTTCATTAGCATTGCCAAAATGGCACAGAACCACGTTTGGCTTGTTTCTAGACATACAGGAATTACTGTACCCTAAGTATGATATCTCTAGCCAAAAGTGACATTAGAACCATGTAAGCTATTATGGAATCAAGCCCATGGAGTGAGCGATCCAAAGCCTGTCTAGTCAAAACACAGAACATACGGGATTATACTGCATATTTTATCTCCTGCCAAAGGTGACATTAAAACCATATCAGCTATTTAAAATCAAGTCCCTGGACAGAGATCAAATGCAATCAGTGCCTGTCTAGACAAAATACACACTGGAGCTACATAGTGAGCAGAAGAACACGCTTAAAAATGATGGTCTGCCATGATTTTGCTGTAATAGCCCAAGTCAAATGGTCACCATGGCCTTCAAGAGAGCATCTGAGTAGTTAAGTAGCATTAGCAGGAGACTATGCGGCCACATCTATATGGGTTACAGTTGAGAGAGTTTTCAGGATTGCACTTTAGAGGAGTGTTTCATTCCGGCTTCATTTGATGTAAACAAGCCCACCGGGGATCACACTCCAGTTGAGTACTCCTAAATCAATTATTTATAATCAATTAATTATCAAACCATATTAATTTAATCTCTTAATGGGTGACATTTATGGGCGTGCTCAATATGTCACATCTCCACAAGGCCTTCTGAGGATAACCGCCTCTAGCACTGTTAAAGTGAGTGGTCACACATGAAAACTAAATAAGTGGAGTAATATAAACATATACAGTACTGTTCAAAAGTCTTGAGCCACCCCCTGCTTCTGTCGATTTTGCCTTGACTCATCATGTTGGTGAAAAAATGTGTATATTTGGTGTACCAAGTAGAATTTTTGTTTTTTCACTACATCAGACTGCCTAAAGATGCAAGGTGTCTAGATTTACATGTAAATGTATGGCATTTAGCAGGTCCTTTTATCCAAAGTGACTTCCATTCCGTAACTACAGGGGGCAGTCTCCCTGGAGCAACTTGGGGTTAAGGGTCTTGGTCATGGACCCAGTGGTGGTGTGCTGAAGTTAGGATTCAAACCTATGACCTTATGGTCCAGAGGCAAGTATCTTCCCCCCAGGCTGTCTCCACCACCCCCCCAAAGTCTGGCTCTTTGGAAGCGAAAAAAGAAAAAATGAGTGGTGACTCAAGACTTCTGGATATCACTGTGTGTAATGCCAGATATTAAACGGGAATTTGAATTGGGATTTGAATTAGAAAGGGACCATGAATGGGGTTTGAGTGGGGAAACTGTAATCTGAGAGAATTTGAGTGCTGGAAGGGATGTTATTTGAGCAGAAGAATGGGAATATGAGAGAATGAATGGGATTTGAGTGGGGGAAAGTGGACTGTATGAGTAACTTAAGGATTGCCTGGGCCAGGAAATGGGTGTGTAAGCTGTGGGGTGGCTCTCTGGCACACTCAGACAGACAAGGCTGCTGGGAGACAGATGAGGTGGCACTAATCAGAAGCAGTGTGAAGGGAGGGGAGGGGGACAACAGGAGTGCATTAAAAGCCATTAGCTGCCTCCATCACTACCACACTCAGTTATTTTGACAGATTCATGCAGCAGGGTGATTCTCCACACAGAGGGTGTGTACACACACACCTTCACACAGCCCTTCATACATCATGCAGCCCATCCAGGCATGACTGTACACACACAAATTAGTGGTTGCGGTGGGGGGTGGGTTAGCTTACAGTAGCTTAGTCAGACCAAGTGAGGCTTTACATGAAAGGGATACCCATCACTTCCAGTAATGCTGCTCACATAACAGAATCCAGCAGCACTATAGATGTCACAGATACGGTTAATGATTTAAAACATGAGCTAAATCGTCCTAAAAAAGGTTAAACTGATCTATGCATTAACCGATTGTCCTGAAGAAGACCGTCTTTCTTGAAAATGCATAGCTAACCAGAAAGTAAAATAAAGATACTGACTGTAATGGGAGAATAAATGTGGCCTACACTGCTCCAAATGGGAGCTAAAATGTCCTAAACTGCTCTAAACATGGCCTAAACTGCTCTAAATGTCAGTTAGACTTCAACTGTTCTGATTTTGAGCTACAATACAAACATTATCTAAACAGGGCAGCGGTAGCCTAGTGGTTAAGGCATTCGCCCCGTGATTGGAAAGTCCAGGTTCGAGTCCCAAGACCTCTGAGGTACCCTGAGTGAGGTACCGTCCCCACACACTGCTCCCCGGGCGCCGTGTTCCTGGCTGCCCCCTGTTTCACTTGGTGAATGGGTTAAATGCAGAGAAAGAATTTCGTGGTGTTCACTTTGTGTGCTGTGGTGTGTTCACGTATGACAGAATGATCACTTTCACTATTATAAAGGCGAGTTAAATTGTCCTTAACATTATCTAAATTGTTCTAAACCTAAGCAACATTGTCCCAAACATGATCCACACTGTTATATATGTGAGCTAGACTGTTCTACACATGGGCTCAATTCTCCAAAAGTTTTTTTTCCCTTCTAAATGATAAAAAAATGAAGTATCAAAGTACATACTAATGGAACCAGAACAAATATATAGGCAGTATGCAAATGAGTTACCATTGTTGGCAACAGTGTTGAAGAAATGTACAGAAATAACTTCAATAGCACTCAACTGGGAGTGGCATATGACAAAAAAAAAAAAAAAAAAAAAAACCCACCTAAAGTGCGCACTGGTGCTCTGGCAGACCAAAATCTGTGTTTGGTTTAATTGCTATTATCACTCATTCTTTGTTTCTCTATCTTTGTAATCCTGGTGGTGTTCCAGTATATTCCTGTTTCTCACTTCAAACACAAGCCCCTCTTTTCCAAGGTGACTCCACCTCCACAAATAGCCAACCCCCTGCCGGCCGAGCCTTTCCCAGCATCCTAGGTGGATTTCACATAATGGACCAAAAAAAGGCTCAAATTATAGCTAATTAGCACGAATGTGAGCGCGGATCTCATTACCTGCCCTGCGATTCTGTTGACTCATATTTTTAATTAGTACATAGCAAGGGAGCCAGCACGGAGCTGGATGGGGATAACCATATTAATTACGCATTGGAGAAGATTCTGCATAACCAAGTGTTGGTAGAGGAACGCTGCAGGAATCGATCGCACCATTGCATCAGCGTGCACCTGCTCAGGCAATCGAAAGCAGTTAAAACAGACTGGGAAAAACAGTGAAACAGTCTTCAAACGTTTAATTGGCTTGAACATAATTGGCTTGAACAACTAGAAGAGTCACAAATGAGAAAGAAAAGAAAAATGTACTGTAAGTTGCAAAGTGTGGCCGCCATGGATCCGACAGTAAATCCCACAGATGCTGGATCGAACTGAACCCTTTTTTGCACATTACCTTGCTATAGGCCACTGCTAGTAGGGAATACCTTTAACATGTAGGGGTGTACTTGGTCTGCAACAATGTGTTATGTGTTAAAAGACTTCCCAGCAGAACATTGCACAGAGCATCACACTTCCTTCACTGGCTTTCCATAGTGCATCTGGGTGCAGTCGTTTCACCAGGTAAGAAACAGACATGCACCTGGTGTCCATGTGACATACAAGAAATATTCATCATACCAGGCTACCCTTTTTCCATAGCTCCATAGTGCCCTTCTGAGGCTCACTTGACCATTGTAGGTGGCAGATAGTGGGCAGAGTTCTGCATGGGCACTCTGACTGGTCTGGAGCTTCGTAGCTCCATACACAGCAAGCTGGGATGCCCTATGAATTCTGCAACCTTTCCATCATAGCCATCATGAAATTTTTCACCAATTTGTGCTTCCCATGACCATCTGTTGTCCCTCCTTGGAGCACTTTTGGTTTTGTACGAACCACTACCGGAACACCCTACAGGACCTGTCGTTTTGAAGAAGCTCTGACCCAGTCGTCTACCCATCATAGTATGGTCCTTGCTAAACCGCTAGGATTCTTAACGCTTGCCCATTATCCTGTTCCTAACTCATCAACTTGAAGAACTGACTGTTAAACTGCTGCCTAAAATATCCCAACCATATCTTGTTGATGTAAGAAGATAATCAATGTCATTCACTTCACCTGTCCGTGGTTTTCATGTTGTGGCGGACTGGTGTCTAATGAAAATGACTGAATGATGTATATTTGCTTTCAGAGCATAGATAAATAAAGTCATCCCAAGCTTTAAATACACATCAGAGATGTAACAAAACTTTGTTGGTTAGTTTGATGTGTCACATTCACATGACTACCAGCAGCGCCAACTCTCGCGCCATGAGGAGAGGCATGGCCAGAAATAAACCTGCGCCAGAGCCAAGAAACAAGCCAACACACACACATACACTCCTCATCTCTCTCTCTCTCTCTCTCTCTCTCTCTCTCTCTCTCTCTCTCTCTCTCACTGGTTTAGTGATTCTAGCAGTACAAATATAACTCTTGTTTACACACTAAACCATGGATGGACACATAAGAAAACAAAAATACCTCTTAAAAGTACAAAACACACAAATATGGAATGAATCCTTTAAGGAAAATGAATTAGGCCTACCAAAGAGATCGAGTAATTTCTTTTCAGGATAATCAGATTATTATACTGGTCGAAAAGATCAAGAATAAAGAGATTTCTGACAAATTTAAAATGTTTTTTGTGAAATGATGCTTGTTCATCTTTTTCATGATAGTGTGTAAGCTGCCATGGGCCAGTGTTGTTTATTGGCAGACATGCTTATTGACATTATGCAGCAATTATCAAAAAATTGGCCATTCACTGGACCGCCTTATGAACGATTATGCCTAAATTAAACTGTCAATGGTCTATTGAGCATCATCTTTATCCTGAGACCGCACTTCATTTGTACAGCAACCTGGTCTCCGAGCTCTATACTATGACACTTGTCTCTTTAATCCTAATAACTCCCCTTACAAAAAGGTGGACGCTGCCCGAGATAAGAAATAATTAGTGCTCAAATGATCACAATTCCCACGGCGTCGTCTGCTTCGCGCGCAGGCTGCTCAGATAGCCTTCCATTAACATGCAAGCAGCTTGGGTGAGGTGGGGTGGGGTGTCGTGACGTCAGAGTGAGAGAGAGAAGGAGGAGGGGGGAGAGGAGGAGGACGAGAGAAGGGAGGAAGAGAAGCGAGGGAGGAAGGGGAGGGGCCGCAGCCGATCTCGCCACGATTAGAACAGAAAACACACTTAAACACCATTAAGTTCAATGTTACATGTGCCGTTTAGTTTCCACGGCAACGGCGGGGAGGTGTATATTTAGAGCCTTCAGGATAAGGAGCTGGAGAGGAGTCGGAGACGGAGGAAAGAGGAGAGAGAGGAAAAAAGAGGGTGAGGAAAAGAAACGGGGGGTGGAGGTGGGGGATGCGTTGCTCCACAGCGGAGGAGCAAATTATAAGTATTGATAGAAAATGTTAAAATATTGTGTATTATAATTAGAGTTTTTTATTTATTTGTTTTTTTTTGTTTTTTTTTATGACTTTTATCTTGAATTGTGTGAACATTTAATGACAAATGGACCAAAAGAAGTGTCTATTTATAGATTTTAAAAATATTTTTCCTATAAAGTTCTACAATAACCGCCCCTGCTGGTGAATAAACTCATTGCTGACACATGTTTAACTCACAGCTAGTATAAACTCCATAGAAAAGCATAGCCAACACAATGTGAAGCGTCGACTTGAAGGGTACAAAGCCCCCCAGCATTAGGCTCTAGAGCAGTGAAACTTTATTAGAGCTGCGTAAACAGCTGGTCTCACTAATACTCTTGTAGCTGATTGCAATCAACTCTTCACGCAATGTTCGAACATCTTGTGGACGTTCCCAAAAGGGTAGGATCTGTCACTGCCGCAAAAAGGGGCCCAAACTCCGTCGGAATCCACCCGCAGGAGGAACACTTGAAGAGCAGATGTCTGCAAACTTTTGGACTCGGATCCTAGTATATGATATCTTCCAAAATGATGCAATTAGACAGAGGAGAAGAAGCCTGGGCCTTTGGTAAGAGAGTTTGAGGAGATGTCACCGACTCCCGCAGAGATGCTGACATGTTTTGAGTCACTGAGTATTTAAAGCATCAGCACGCTAACTGATTCATGCCAAGCAGAACAGTACGAACTAAGGCCAGTCAACTTTTTTTTTCTTCTTTTTTCTTACCTCTCCCACTTCTAAATGTCAGCTTAGCACTTGCGAAGGAGCTTGCGTACGTCACGAGAACGCACGCAGCGCCGGTCAACTCCCTCGAGTGGACATTTGATACGCCGTTTTATCTGCTAGTTTGGAATCTTGATCTGTTGTTTGTGTTTTCGGGCTGCGAATGCTAGCCAGATGGAGGCAGCAGTGACTCGAAGTCCCTTGTGCACCTGAAAAAGCTCCGAAACCTAAATGAAGAAGGAGGACCAACAGGCATTAAAAACATCACTTTGAGTGAATCCAGTTATAAAACATAGTATTTGGGGGTTTCAGCCCTGGGCTGTGCTACAGATAATGTTAAGGGAAGCGTTATTTAACTCAATCTCTATTTGCCATGTCTGTATAGTAGGGTATATTCACATGGATAGTAATTTCAGTGCATTTCCCTGCTCATAGAAAAGAATAGAATGGAATATAAGTCAAAATAGAATATTGTAGAATCGAACTTAAGCATAAAATAACAATCTAATAAAATCCAATGGGCACCCAGTGGATTCTGGGTTTGTTTTCAAATCAACAGGTATTCTTTTACAAACTGTCTGTGATTATCATCTGTATGTTATAGGCTTGGACTAACTGGTATATTTTCTGTTGTATGCAGAAGTCTCAGTGCCGTCAGTCAATGTTGATTTTCTATGTGAGAAATAAGTACATATTACAGAGAATTCCTTCTGAATTTATTTAATGTAATTGAATGCATTTATTTGCAATTTGACATATTGGTTATTGGTTATGCAATAGTTATGACTCATTTAATATTTAGTTTGAGGTTTTTCATCTTCACACTTTTTCTAAATAATCAAAATGTAGCTTGACACCTTTTGAATTTAGAATGGAGGTCTAGGCTTACAGCTGTAACTTTTCTAACATCCGTTTTTATTTATTAATAATAAATAATAAGCATTAGTACTTGCTGGGTTTAATAGGAATAGGTTAGGAATCCAACACTACTGTCAGGTATTGCATAGGATCTCTTTATTTGCTCGGTGTAACTTGCCCAGTGATGAAAAACAGGACTCACTCAGGACCAACACAAATGTCTTATTCCAAGGAGAAGCAGACAAGAATTTCATATTATTCATGAAACACTTTCATCTCTCCGCTATTCTACACAGGTGAAGGGGTTGTTTGGTGGATCTCAGAATGAAGTGATATATGCAAAGTTAATCAGATTTGATGTGACTCAGAATTTGAGTTGGAGGGAAAGGGAAGGAGAGGGAGAGAGAGATAGACAGATAGATAGAGAGAGATAGAGAGAGATAGAGTGAGTACAGTACACAAGGCGCAGAGCATCACCATGGCAGCCAGAGTCCCACCCGCGTCCTGCAGGTGTGTGACTCACCCATCAGCTCCACAAAGAGACAGAGGACACCGCATAGAGACGCAATCTCTCCATCTCTTTCTCTCTCTCTGACACATGCCGCATTGCCAACTTCCATGTGGGCACGCCACACACCCATGCACTCGTTCACACACTCACTCACCGCCACTTCCGCACGTACTGCAGTGATGCAAAACACCCATCGATCACGACGTTCGATCCTCCGATACCACTCGACACTGGGCTCATTCTTTAAGGCACAACCACACATGCACGCTCCCTCTCATGCTGACTCTCACAAACACGAACTCCCACGCACACCACGCCGCACACAAACACTCATTGGGACAAATTGAAAGTGAAATTCTCTCTCTCACAAACACACACACACACAAGCAAGCTCCTCTTATTAAGACAGTGGCGAAGCCTGCATCCTGGTTAAGGTGGGAAATGAACGGGATACAAGCGAGACCGCTCCAGCGCTACCTGCTGAGAAAAAGCATGTGGGGAGTTTCTTGACTACAGCCCCTATTTATTACCGCTCATGCTGAAATGAAAAGTTCTGTAGAGCAACTGTGCAAGGCTTTGATTCCAGCTGCACTCATTTGAGCTACAACTCACCGCCAGAGTAAATGGGTATTAGTTCACGTTCAGAAACAGGGAGTGCAGAACAATAAATACAGTTATTAGATCTGGATTTGACAGAGAAAATCCTTTATTTCTTATTTATTTGTAAACACGCGACCAGCTGCCCTTTACCTTCTGTCAGTTCAAGACAAACAGCGTCGCGCAAATGGCTGAAAACGACTTGGAATGAGATCCCGTCACACAGACACCCATTAAAGTGCACAAAGGTTAAGAACTATTCATATAAATGAAACAGTTCACACATACAAGGTTTTGTTACAGCTCAAGGCTGTGAATCCATTTGAGGAGTGCAAACACGAGTGGAAATAAATAGTATAAAAATGAGCAAGAAAATGTGATTACCTTTAACTGCTTTGGAAAAAACTAACTGTGGTCCATTCAGGCATGCAGGCACCGTATGCTGATTACAAGAATATTCAGTCAAATAGCGAGAAATACTTTTCTTTATTTTCAGGACTTTGCCATTTGTGCATGGGGGTGTTCCTCCTCAAACTAAGTTTTCTTGAAGTGAGAGTTAGGCCTCGTTCACACGGACGTCTGAACCAGGCGTTTTTCTGGCGTTCGTGACTCCGGGTGAGCGCCTATTAAATGCCGCCCGTTTTTCTGCTCATTGAAGCAAATCAGAGCGTCCACACGGGTGTTCAGCCCTAGCGCTCGGACGGCGTCAAATAAACGCTGCATGCAACGAACCTTGAGCTTGAATCCCAACGAACGTGAGGAAAACGTCGCTATGGCGTTTACATGCCGTTCGGTTGACGTTCTGGAGGACCGAGTATGTCCCATGATTCTGTACGGCAACTGCGAAAAACCACGGTTTTGTTCCTCTCCTGCCTACGGCGCCGTATCGGGAGGATTTTTAAAACAGGAATGTAAACGGTGAGATTTAAGAAAGAATAGGGATCCATGTTTTCAGTGCAGAACTATAAACCAGGATGACACTCGTGTAACACTCTGGACAGAGT
>JBBPCW010000039.1:14468577-14480423 GCA_037974425.1 Phenacogrammus interruptus | reverse complement strand
ATGGGAACTCCTGCTGCAGAGTTGGGAAGAACTTTCTGCCGAATGAACATTGAGACACTGAACCGCTTGAATTTCAAAACAAACAAACAGAAAACATGGGGTGTTCTAAAACTTTTGACCGGTAGTGTATATAGTGAGATACTCCTAAAGGACCTGTACGCCACAGTATGTACACATTTGCTGTCTCGCAGAGAAAGCCATGATCCTTCCTGTCCATGCAGTGGGATTCGTTCGGACAAGAAAGACAAGAAACAGTCCTACTTCAGCACTTCTTACTCAGAGTGACTGTCACACCCCGCAACCACTGGTTAACACACTCTTCTGCAGGAAGCTGTGTCACTGACACCAGGTGTCCAGGTGAGGTGGATGAGCTGAAAATTGTCCCGCTGAATCGTTCCAATTACAGCCCGTCAAAATGGACAGTCGAGAGCTTCAGAGCCAGGGAAAAAATCTGCCTCTGATCAAGAACTGGGCCAGGTAGACATGTACGTACGTACCAAGCTGTTAGGATTATTCTCTTTAGATCATAAGACCATGACCAACTATCTGTGCTGGCTTTTACCATGATGTTTGTATGATCTCATGTTATACCAACCAAGGATCAAGTAAAGAAAAGGTTCATGGTTTGCACATTCTAAATCCTTAATATGTGCCTTAATATGCCAATTATGCTGCACCAAGAAAGGCTCATTCCACCAATTTCTCCATAATTCAATAACAAACAATTATGAATATGCTACTGTTGCTTCACAGCAGTTTTGAAATATGCATTTCCTTGAAAAACATTTTTGAAATTATACAGCTCCGGGAGAAAATAAGAGACCACTTTAAAAATAGGTGGAAGTGCTGAACTAAAAGGCTTTCCCTTCATTTTTAAGAACTGCTGACAATATTTCCTCAAATTTCTCTCATTTTTCTCTAATTTCCTCTAAAAATATATTTTCTTTGAAGCATCGTTTTAAAGGAAATGACAAAACATCCAAATAAGATGCAAAATCTCTTGTTCACTCTTAAACAAAATGGCAATAATTAACTTTGATGTACTTCTAGTAGTGTTTTATCATCCAGAGAGAGAGAGAGAAAGAATGAGACAGAGATATATGGATGGGGAGGAAGATGTTAAGAACCATATGGTGAAAAGGGAAAAATAGATAATTATGGGGAGAGAATATTGTTAAGCAGGTGGAAAAAAAACATTGCAAGAGGGGAGTGTTGATTACAGCAGTGTTTTTTATACTTTTCCTTGAGACATGTAAGTTTAGTGCCTGTAAATAAGATTGTGACCGCTGTAACGGGTCAGGCTGAACCCATTAGACCACCTTGAATGAGTGTGTTAATTACAATGGCTAAATTATATGAGGATTTCTAAAGAATTGGAAGAATTATCTTCACACATCCAATTAACTCCAGCTTGAAAATGATAGTATGAATGAAGATGCATTTTTCATTCAGTGATCTGAACCTGAAGCATGTCCACTGCGCTTCGAGTGGTTTGTGTGTCGAAAGCTTGCGTATCCTCAGTACAGGACTGAATCCCTCGCTATGACAACAAACTGATGAGTCATCTGCGGTGACTGTGTCTCACGAACGAACTTACATATTTCTGCTCATCTCTGTCTGGGGACGAAAAGGAAAAAAAAATGGAGGGAGATGAAATGAAAGCCCTCCACCTTCTCGTTTACCTTGCGCCGTTACCTCAAATTTAAACATTATCTCCCAAACTGGCGTGATCCCGGTTTTCGCCTGCGAGACGGATTGCGGAGGATCTAATATCTTGTGACGGCTCCGATTGATGCCTCTTTCCTCAAAAGGCCTGGAAGGGCCTTCAGCAAGTGGCAGAGCTCGTATGTGTCATAGAGGCATTAGGCAGTTTTATGCACAATGGTGTTGAGAGTAATACTTCATTATTAGCTCATAAATCCCCCTTTATAAAAGCAACAAGCCGTATGGGGACACGCTACGTTATGAATATTTTCCACGCCTTGGAACGCTGCACCGCCGTTGGCTGGTGGAAGAAGTCTCAGTGGAGAGCTGTTTGTGTATAGCACTGTTTGTTATTGGTTTTTGCCTGCAAAAAAAATAATAAAAACCTCTCCGGGCATTAAGCAGACGGGGCTCCACGTCAGGATAGTGGTGGAGCCCCAGCCAACAGCAGCGCAGGCCTTAATGACTGATTGCAAATAGAAACTGCTTCCCCCAGAAGACTCCCAGCGGGGCAGGAATGCCATTTCCCAAACTGGGGTACGGATAAATAATGGGGAATATCCACTAGGGATGCTCCGATCAGGATTTTTGCCACCGATACCAAGTACCGATTTTTTGTCACGGTGATCGGCTGATACTAATGCCGATTCTGATGCTTTAAGTTTATATAACTGATATGTAAGCTCTCTGATCACCATTAAGTTTTTTTTTCAGATAAAGTAATTCTGAATTAAATGTTGTATTAAATGTTTTGGACAATGCGCCTCCACGTGCGATTTTTTGGAACATAATTGGCAGATAGGCATTTTTTCATTGTTTCTCGAAACGTTGTAGTAATTCCACACCGGCGATGACATGACTGCGGCACCATCAATGTTGTGTACACCCTCACGCATTGACGTCATTAACTGTGATCGGTTCCTAAGATCGGCCAAGTTCAACGAGTACCGATCAAGTCATAAAATATGATTATCGGCCGATACCAATCATCAGCCGATCGATCGAAGCATCACTAATATCCAGTGGTCCTGCTTCAACCCCTCGGTGAAGGCTCTCTACCTTGGAACCATGACTGTTTTGGTGAAGCCTAGTGAAGCCAGGAAGCTCACCACTTCCTGGTAGGACACATTTGCTCTGTCCCCCTGTTGGGAGTTATCATCAAGGAAAAATGGATACCATCTGGAAGTCTAAGATAAGAAAAGAGTTTTAGAGGAAATGTTAAAGAACCATTAACATTGATGCATGTTTTTGATATTGTTGTCGTAGCTACGACAACAATTTCAAAAACATGCATCAATCGTATGAACCCTAGAAGATGGTGAGTAACTTGATAGTGATGGAATGCAATAGTGATTTACTGTATTAAACTGTAATGTAGTGTATGCAACTGTTTACCAAATTGATTGATTATACGATTATAAAAGAATTTATTAAGGACTATAAACTATATTCTATCTGATTTTCCAATGTAGAAAATCGTGACTTTATTCAACATATTTATTATGCATATGAGAAGTGGGAGTAAGCTAAAAAGAAAAAGGAAAACTGTCAGGTGGGTCCCTGGGCTGAGTTAGAAAACACTGTAGTCAACTAAGAAATTTACATTATTACCGGAGGAATCCCGCTGCAGGCTCCAGGGAAAGACGCACAAGCTGAAAAAACCCAACTGTAGCAAAACTGTAAAGGTTAGCGTGGCCTTGGAGAGGCTGTTCTGCTAACGCAGGCTCTGAGAAGTGTCACAAAGACCCGAACACGGTTTGGGGGGCCTGGAGAAACTTAAAGAGAAACTGAAAGATCAATTTTCATCAGAGTTACAACAAGGTTGCACTGTAGCCAGTGATCGATACGATGCTGATTAGCGTGCCATGCTGATATTAACAGGACCACAGGCTTAAATGATTCTTTAACCGCACCAAGCAAAGGCTTTGAGCTCTGCCAGATAAATCGGATGATGTTTTAGGATGCATATGTATGTCTTTCACAGGGCAGAGAGTACAAAGTTGCCCTCGGCCATTATCAAATCCGCCTCACTAATCTAGCTGCTCCGTTTTACTCCAGTAAAGCTGCTGCTTCAGAAAAGCTGGACAATATACAGCTGTAGAAGGTTTATTTATTTCAAATGCAGTCATATAAATAAAGAAATAAACCAGTTTTTATTTATTACAAAAAGCCCAGCTTCTGGTATGACAGCTGATTTATTGATGCATTCATCAAAAAATTAAATTTTTTAGTTTTTAATTGAAAGGATTTTTTTAAATAAGTAAATATCCTGCGATAGAGATTGACATAATAGTGGGAGGTGTGTGATGTGAGACGGTGGGCTGGGGTGGGGGGTGGTCTTGTGTAACTGGTTAGTGACACTGAGGGTGTGAATGAGCTGCAGGAGAGGTGCCAGCTTTAGCCTGGAGCTCATTATGATTCAGACTGGCCCGGCAAATGCTGAGCTGAACAGGGCCTCGAAGGAGCACGGGGCCACTCTCCTGCGGGACTCTGTGTAATCTTCTGTCACGCCAGCTGGGTCCATATTGATGAGAATATTAGACCTGCGCAGACAGAGCTCCTCTCCGGCATGTTCCATTAAGCAGCAGTGGCTACTAATAGGGGTGTTGCTTGTTGCCTGTGTGTGTGTGTGTGTGTGTGTGTGTGAACCTGATATTTGGGCTTAGTTAATCATCTTAAGGCTCATGATTCACTTACTGATATGAATTATGTACTGATTATGTAGAAATAACTATGGGATTGTATGTAAGGTAGCAGGGGGACAGATCTGTATATGGATGTTTTAGGGACTTTTACTGGATTACAGCCTGAAAACAAAGCACGGGATAAAAATTGCGGCTGTCTGTATTAGGATTCTCATGGTAGACGCGATTATGCAGGGGGAAACACTAATAAAAAAAGCCTGCAGCACACTACGACCAATGGGAAATGGACAAGAGGAAGAGGCGAAAAAAAAAAAAATCTTTATTTCTCGTTGGAGCGAATGGGGAGGCAGTCACAGAGAATGGCGAAGCCTCTAATGCAGGGGCGGAAGGCAACATGGGGGTAGAGCGATCTGCATACGGAAACAAAAGGGAAAAATGAGAGCACTCCCCTGACGCCTGTCATTATGGTGTCTATGACTCTTCTTACAACCGCACCAATATACATGTACACACTCAGAGTCTCCCTCTTTCTTTCCCTCCCTCAATCCTGACATTCGCTTCCCTGGGCAACGGGTGAAGCTGCTGCCTCGCCGGTGCTCCCGCGGGACCCATGCGAGTCAGGACCTTCCGGATTGATTGGAATAAACATTGGTGTTGACTCGCTCGCCTCTTCAAAGAAGATGAAACAACTGCCCTCACTCACACCTGTTCTCCAGCCGTGACGCACGTGCTCACCCCGCGCTACCGTCAACGGCTGTACCGCCCCATCCCTCCCTCCCTCCCTCCCTCTCTCTCGCCTCCTTACCAGCAACAGCGCAGGGCAATAAGAACGACGACGGCAAAACCTAAAGCGGATGATAATATAACATCATATACCATCATGAAGCTGCTGCAATGTGCCATGTGTATATGTGCTTGTGTGCCAGAGATGTATGTGTTGTGTGAAGTGTTATGACAGTGGGGGGGGGTGCAACAAAGGACACATACGAGGGTGTGGGGCGGGATGAACAAAGAATATATAAAAAAAAAAAACAACAAGAAAGGAGTAGTCTATGGAGGGGACTCAAAATAGGATTTTATTTATAAAAAAAAATAACAAAAGTGACTAAGAATTATTCATATATTAGCCTGGGAAGCTGTCTGTCTATGTTTCGCTCGCCATGTTTTTATTAAGGAGGCTCTCATCAGAAAGTCAGACAGAAGCCGATGGGCAGATGAGTAGGGGGGGAAAGAGAAGGACTGGAGATTTCAAAATTACAGCTGGCACGGTTCTCTTTTACTCTCTCGCTCCCTCCTTCGTTCCAGGACAAATAGGTCCCAGAGGGAGGACTTTTGGATGAATTGGATGAATATTTTCCTCTTCTCTGCCTCTCTGTGTCTCGCCACTCCTTTTTTTTTGTTGAGCGGAACGAGAATATGGCGTAGGGGAATGAATTAATTTTAGGGTGTGTAGGGGGTTGTGGAGGTGGGGGGTTAGTACCTGCCACGATGCTGGCCAGCTGCTGTGTCCGGGTGATGGGCTGGATGCTGCGTGCCCGTGCGATGGCCGCCGCGATTTTGCCGGCGCGCCGCTCCTCCCCGTACGCGGCCAGTATGGACGCAAGCGCCCGTTGATCCAAGGCGTTGACGGCGTCAGCCGCGCAGGGCATGCCGGGGTACCTACGCACAAAGAGGAGCCCAATTAAGCTCACTGACGTCACGGGTTCCTCGCCGACAGGAGCCAAAGGCTGACAGCCTCTTAGACACACGCCGAAAGAAAGAAGAAGAAGAAGAAGAAAAAAAAAAAAAGCCCTCACTCCCTCGCTCCCTCCTCCTCCTCCTCTCTTCCTCCCTTTCCCACTCTGGGACATGTGGGCTCGAGATCTATAAAAAGAGTGTGTGTGTGTGTGTGTGTGTGTGTGTGTGTGTGTGCGTGTTCATGTATGTGTGAGAAAGCGAGAGAGAGAAAGAAAAGTGGTAGCAAATATATACCTCTCAAACCCAAAAAGTCTAAAATAAACCCCTGGTTCATTCGTCTTTGAGCTTTAAATGGTAGTCCTACTCGTTACGACACCTATAGCTCTGCAGGAGAGGAAGCGAGGGACTGAGATCAGAAAAAGGAGATATGTTTGAATGCACATCACTGAAAACTGCTAACTTTTGAACAATATTAGTAAAGTTTTACATTTACTGTGCTTAACTGGATTAAACAAGGCACATTATAGGGCCCACCTCTTTCATTCCACGTTGTTTATTATTATACAATGCAATTGCATTTCAAATGGGGTGGATGAAAAATGCTTTTACTTTATTCCTTTTTATTCCAATGACTTTGCACATTAAAGAGCCCATCTCAGCACATTAAAGAACCCATCTCAGCACATTAAAGAGCCCATCTTAGTCATATATTAATACATTAAAGGCTTGACAGTGATCCTTATAGTTCTCCAACACTGACTAGAATCTGGGAAATAGTCTGAAGGCATATGAACAACAAACAATGTCAGTAAACCTGAATCATGGCCAAATGTCATAGTCCATGGACCACTGGTCATTTATAAGGATCGCTGTCAAACCCACTCGCTTTGACTTGTTTTACTCCCAGTTTCGCAGTTCTCCTACAGTTGGCATCACTGTTTCGTCAGTTTACGTGGGCACAACAAAGAGTGGTGGAAGCGTTACTCATACATGGACCAAGAAGAGCATAAACCATCCATTCTTCCCCTTCAAGGTCGGCAGCAGTTTGATAAGAGTGTCAGGAAAAAGAAAAAAAAGAGCTGCATTTGCTAGGAATGTGCAATGTAAAGATGAGGATTAGCATGTCTGGACTCTGTGGGCTGAGCCTCACTCGACCTCTTTAAAATGACTTAACTTTTCTCTCTCTTTCCCTCTCACCGCTCCATCTCGCCTGTAGATTAATTGTGGAGTCGGTCGCAGTGGGTGGGTTATGCAGTTCATTATCACACCGCAAACTTCTCACCCACTTTCTTTAAAGAAGTTAGAGAGGGGCCGCTATCCTTTCTTCTAAATAACGAGGGCAACATTAAAGGGGTGAGTAATGAGGGGCTTGTTAGATGAACAGATATTAATTAAAGCAGGTAAAAGAAGCTGCCATCGGAGGCACCTTTGTTTACATGCAAACAAAGCAAATGGCTGGCATTAGAGCACTTTTTCATGTGGTTTTTAGTTTGTTTTTCTTTACCTATCTGTGCCAGCCATGCACAGAACAATGCCCCGCTGTGTTCAGTGCTGTTTCCACAGTTCATAGGACACTGAACCTCCTATTAGCATTGATCCTTGCCTAATAGTAGCAGTCAGAAGTGTGGAAAGTTTGTTGAGGATCATGTTTAAATGCTATAAACCATTGACCAAACATCTGGAAACACCTGCAAGTAACCTTTTGTTATTTTATATACAGCTTGTGCTGTGTGGATGTAAACTATTCACCAAAATGCACTTCCAGATGTTTTAATCAACATTTCAAAAATCTAGTGAAAAAATTACATTAAACATTTACATTAAATGTTTTTGTTTTTCATATGATTTCCAGTTTTGCGATATTTTGTCATCCAACTCAAACCTTTATAAGCTATGACTCCCATTATCTACAACTTCCTTGTGTTCGAAACCAATGAAGATGCAAAGAATTGGCTAAATTAAATGGGCTTGAAGTGAAAGTGATGATTTGTCATACGTGAACACACCACAGCACACAGTGTGAACAGCACGAAATTCCTGCTCTGCATTTAAGCAGGGGGCAGCCAGGAACACGGCGCCCGGGGAGCAGTGCACAGGGATGGTAACTTGCTCAGGGTACCTCAGCGGTGCCTAGCGGTCTTGGGGATCGAACCTGGACTTTCTGGTCGCAGGGCAGATGCCTTAACCACTAGGCCACCCAACTGCCCCTAAACCATTAGAGAAGTGCACCGTTCCTGGAGGCACTGCAATACCAGGTCGATGCGTGGAGAGGAAGGAGCAAGCCCCTTTGCCGTCTCCCTGTCCTAAAAATCCATTTAATATATAGTCCTCGGGTAGAGGACGTATCAGATATTAAACTGGTTTATTTAACTGGTGTTATTAAAACGTTCCAACTTTTGAATGGTACCAGACTGGTTAGCTGATGTCTACGAACAATTTAAAAAAAGTAGTCGTCATTTAGAACTTTTGTGAAACATTGATTTGGAAAATTTTGAACCACAATCATTGCAATCACTAAATCATCTTAATTACTATGTGTGCCTCGTTAAAAGTTCATTAGTAGAATGTCTATCCTCGTTTGAGCCAGTGTATGTGTCTAAATAGCCCGATTTGGTACAAGGCCAGTGTTTCGAAGTTTCTTCATCATTATTCTAAAATGAGTCTTGTACCAGTAACTTTGAAGTGACGCCATGAGTGAGACGCAATGTTCTCCAGATGATTTGTCTTAGTTTAGAGGAAACTCATTTGATTGCACGAAGTAAGTTCAACAAACAAAGTTTAGCGCGTCGAAGGCGGGAGCTCATTTTTCGTGATGGTGTTTTCTCCATTAGAGAAATCTCCCAGTGTGTGGGTGGCTCCATCACCTTGAAATGCACCTGAACTCAAACAGCCCTGCTGTTTAAATGAGGGGAGATTACCATCACACTCACACACCTACTCACCCAAACGCATGGGCGCACACACACATTTTCTTTTTTCTTCACTTTTAGTGCTTCCTCTCCATCCTTGCTTCGTCCTATTTCAACCCCTCTTACACCTTCGAGAGAACATCCCTGATAAGCATTTGGGAAGCCAAAATGTACACAGTATGGTACACAGTATCTATATGTAGTGCTGAGAAAGGAGAGCTATCCTGGCAGTACAACTGCAAGAGCTGACATTCCGTGTTACTACTCTCTGCAGCACTTAGCCATCTATGCACCTCAACAAGCTTTAATCAGGTAATGGCTTCCATCTGTGTAGATTTCAGTTTGTCACACAACCCAACTGAAGACAGATGCAGGGAAAATGTTAGAACCACTGACAGGTGAAGTGAATAGCATTGATTATCTTAACACTGATTATATTAAGCAGCAAGTGACAAACTGTGCTTCAATATGTCATGAAAGGATTTGAGCAGCTCTGACAAGGGTCAAATTGTGAGAGCTAGACAACTGTACTGGTAAGACAGAAACCAGCAGCAGAACATGGGCACCAAAGGCTCACAGATGGACGTGGTGAGCGTCTAATAGCATTGAAGAGCTACAGTACCATAAATTGCTGAAAAACTTCATGCTGGCTACGACTGAAAGGTGTCAGAACACAGCACTGATGGTCTGTAGCTGAGAACCAGTCATAGAGTGCCCATGCTTACCCCTGTCCGCTTCCATAAATACCTACAATGTGGACATGAGCATTAGAACTGGAGCAATAAACGAAGGTGGCCTGGTCTAATGAATCATGTATTTTCATGTGGATGATCATGTGGATGGTCGGGGTGTGTATATCACTTACAGTATTTGGGGAAGAGCAATGACAAGAAGACAAACATCGTTCTGCTGGGAAACATTAGGTCCTGGCCTTTTTGTTGACATAACTTTGACATTTACCACCTACTCAGACATAGTTCCAGACCCAGTACATCGCTCGCAATCGCTGTCTTCCCCAAGTCCTGAATTCTAAAGCCATGTTTACAACCAAAATCTATAACTGGGACTGAGTCACAACGTCTACACAACGTTAGACACAAATGTTAATACTTTTTGGTCTAGGTCTCACTGTTCTAGGTATAAGAAACGGAAGTATAAGTTGAAGAAGTAACATAATGAAGGGCATCAATTAGTTCATAAACAGCATATGGAGGTCATGGCACCTGTCTCCGTCCATTCTCATGTCCAGAGGTCCGTCCTTGCTGAGAGAGAAGCCTCGGTCTGCCGTGTCCATCTGCATGGAAGAGCAGCCAGCGTCCAACAGGGCGGCGTCCACGCTCCCACTCTTCAGGCCAAGCCCTCCCAGCAACTCTTTCAACTCACTGAAGCGTCCAAGCACCGGCTTCACTTGGCCTCTACAGAGAAACAGACACAGAATGAGAGAGAGAACTACACTAGCATGTTTGTAACACAATTTTTAGCAATTTTAGGATTTCACAAAGTGACACGAGCAAGTTAAAAAGATCAACTTGTAGCCGATATTTATTATTATAATATTTATTACGTTAAACGTATAGTTCTGCAACGGTTAATCGTGTCTTATTTGTCCTATTTGCTCAAATTAGACTCTAAAGAAAAATGACATTGATTTAAAAAGCAGTTCATTTTATTATAACTATGCGTGCACGAAATGAGCTTAATTAAAATACGTTTTTAGCAGGGAGAGCAGGGATCACCTGCTGAATAAGTGTTAAATAAATTAATGAGTAAACAAGACATAAGGGATGCTTTCCAAATGAAAAATAAAATGCACCAAGATGAAGCGGAATTGTTTTACAATAGTCATAGTAGTAACTGTGAGGTGCCTAGAGATTGCCACCTCCAGTAAAAATACACCGTTCAAGTCTTTCACATCGGGTCCCTAGTAGGCCTTCTTAAGCAGTACAGTATTCAATAGGCCCATTTTGTTCCCAGTGAAGAATGAATAAGTTTATTTCTCCGCAGGCTTCATGTGTTCTGCTTATTAATCTGTGAGTCATGTGCTGGCGCCAAACAGTATTTTCTAGCAGGTCTATGTACACTCGCTATTAATGATGGGCTATTTCTGTCTTATCTTTTACTGACTGCCCACTGATATGCATGAGTGGTTTGAATTTGTGAAGACAGAAACGTTGCGTGACTCAGGACGGAACAATACTCCTTTCTGAATGTTGGCGAGGAGACTGTGTTGCGCACGCTCTCGCAAACTATCCTACACTAAACATGCTGCCAGAGAGAACTAGTCACTAATACAATTTGGCCACTCTGGTTCAACTGCCATGCACGTCTTTGGACTGAGGGAGGAAACCGGAGCTCCCGGTGGAAACCCACTGCGACACGAGAGAACATGCAAACCTCAAACAGAAAAGATCCTGACTGTCCCGGAAAGGAAACAGCATTAACTAATCAAACAATCATCTGGATTTATTGAAAACCCTAAACCTGAAGGGCTGGTTTCCCAGACAGGGATTAAGCCTAGTCTTGGACTACCCTTTCCTTTTCAATGGAAAGTCTCTATTCCCAGCACTACATAATCTAGGCCTAGGCTTAATCCCTGTCTGGGAAACCGGCCCGAAATGTCTCTTCAGTGAGGAGTCTTTGTAATCTAAATCTAAAGAGTAGAACACAATATCGTACAGATACCACAAAACAATAACACAGTGAAGTATCTCAATGTTGTTCTCAAAAAGCTGACGTTTGTAACCTAATAAGATTTAATAAGAATAAGAAATTTAAGAAATTTGCATATATTTCCTTTTATTTGCAATCATTTTGTTTGATTTACATTTATTCAATATGTAATCATTTATTTCTCTTTGTAGAACATAGGTTTAAGTAGAGAATCAGCATATTCAGTAAACCTAGTTAAAAG
>JBBPCW010000039.1:14456802-14467446 GCA_037974425.1 Phenacogrammus interruptus | reverse complement strand
GAGAAAGAGAGAGAGAAAAAGAGAGAGAAAGAGAGACAGACAGAAAGAGAGAGAGAGAGAGAGAGAGACAGACAGAGAGAGAGAGAGAGAGAGAGAGAGAGAGAGAAAGAGAGAGAGACATACAGAGAGAGAGAGAGAGAAACAGAGAGAGTAGAGAGAGAGAAAGAAAGAGAGAGAGAGAAACAGAGAGAGAGAGAGAGAAACAGAGAGAGAGAGTAGAGAGAGAGAGAAAGACAGAGAGAGACACAGAGAGACAGAGAGAGAGAGAGAAACAGAGAGAGAGAGAGAGAGAAAGAGAAAAAGACAGAGGGAGAGAGAGAGAGAGAGAGACAGACAGAGAGAGACAGAGATACAGAGAGAGAAATAGATAGAGAGATAGAGAGATAGAGAGAGAGAGAGAGAGAGAGAGTGAGAGACGGACAGAGAAAGAGAGAGAGACCAAATCATATCCACCCCACAGGGATGGTAACAAAATACCATTCCATTTGTTTGTCACCTTGGAGAGATGGGTGGGGAGAAGATGATTTGCTGCAGCATCCGCTCAAGCACGTGTCTGAAAGCATGCACACACACCTGCACACACACATGCAAGCAACTTATTGTGTAGATGAGTAGTATGGAAGTTAGTGTTTTATTTTGGGTTGGATGTGGAGGTGGGAAAGTGACGTGTGCATTGACGCTGACTCCTTTTCATCCTTAATCATTCAGATGGACACGTGGGCGTCTGGGTATGTCTCTCTCTCTCTCTCTCTCTCTCTCTCTCTCTCTCTCTCTCTCTCTCTCTCTCTCTCTCGCTCTCTCTCCTCCCTCTCTATCTCTCTCCCTCCCTCTCTTTCCTCCTTTGAATTCCTCTCCATGTTCACTTTCAAAATTCTTTTGGCAAGAAATAGTGAACTGAGTGGTCGCCACGTTGTTGAAAACAGTCAAATGAGTGGCCAATGAGGTTGAATCATATTCCAATCTAGTCTTGAGATCACCTACCCACTTCCTCCACCTCAGCTTCTAACCTTCTCTTTACATCCCCTACCTCCCATCATCACTCCCTGAGCTCCTTTCCCGGTGCTGAGCGGTCATACATTTTTCATGTGACCTTTCGTATCTCGAGCATGAACGGAGCATGACCCAGGTAAGAAGCTATAGATCATGCCAATCAGCTGAGACGAAGAAAAGCGAAGCTTCTGCTGAGGATAAACATTCTACAGGTGCAGACAGCACACCCATTACCTCTGCTGGATCTCCCAGATCGCTTCTTACACCTCTTTACATTTCTTTGCTTTAAGATGCTAAAGATGCTGCTACAATGTTTTTGTGCATTAAAAATATATTCCATCACAATTTCAAATGATTATTGTTATTGTTTATCTCATTTGCAGCAAGAACCACCACCTGTTTGACAGCAAAATGAAAAAGCAATCAATTACTTTACTATAAATTATGTAAATTAAAAAAGAATAAGTCTAGACATGGAAAAGCAAAGCAGTGATTTAGAATTTTTAAATACTGTAACAGATACCCATCATCCTTCAGCTTCACAGTGAAGTCACCTACTACAGCTTGGTTTTAGATTCAATATAATGCAGTAAAAGAAGGTTGCTGAATGTTTAGTCTCAGCCTCAGACTTCACGCCCACGGAACGTTGGCTAAACGTCTGATGCATATGGTACACTTAACTGGAAACACTTCAGGAATCTCGAAGTCGTCTCTGATTGGTTGAATTTTATCACCGGTCTGTTGCTGTGGGGACATTTCCACGCCACGAAACGTGACGCTGAACGAAACGAAATGTGATTGGTTGTTTGACATGTTAGTCAAACGGCCTTATGGGCGGGCCTTGTCCAAAAAATGCTGCTATGAGTTCCAGACCTTCAGCCGTCAGTCTGAAGGTCTGGCTACGCGAGACTACTGAATGGTGCACAAAGACACTGATGCACATCTGGTGATGCACATCTGGTGAAATTTGACTGAAATGCCCATGCCTGTAAAGCTTAAGATCAATGAGGTCCAGTATGGCAAGCTCCATTCCAACAGTTACTGGATCTACAGCTCTGGATCTAAAATGGGTCCTGGCTACTCCTGGAAATGCCTAAAAGCTTGTCAGTCCCTGAAAGGGTTCTTGGTTCCGGTGAAGGCTTCCACAGTCGAAACCCATTTATATTCACTCCTACCATGACATAAATATACCAACAGTCATGAACCCCACCAACAAATGCGAACATTCTAGTGATACTTCATTTGCAACATGTTCTATCTCCTACACTGGAAGCTTATTAGTTTTGGTTTAACTCTTCCCACCCACGCAGCCCAGCAATCCCATAGCAGCCTGGGAGTCCCCTCCCCTCCTCCCCAACACAGTTTGCAGTAAACAGAGAATGGAGAGTAAAGGATGATAGAAATCACCACTTTCTCCTCCTCTCCCTCTGTGTCCTGCGCATTCAAAGGTCCTCCTCCTCAGCTTGGGTGGAGGGGAGCTGCGGCTTCGGGGTGCTTTGGCTTGTACGCCCACGAGCCAGCAGAAAGATCAGGGGTGAGGGAGCGGCTCGCTAAGTCTGCGCCCACGGCTGGGGCTTCCCTCACTCCTCCACACCCAGGAGTGGGCTTTCTCCCCCTCCCTCCCTCTCTCAATTGCTCTCTATCTATCTCTCTCTCTCTCTCTCTCTCTCTCCCTCCCTCTCTCTCTCTTTTAGCACCCTCATTAATTTGTTGGAAAATCTATAGCAAGGCATTCTCCTGCCCGCCCACACACAATCTCAATGGGATCCGTAAACCACCCACCATGGATCAGTGGGTTTGGGGAGAGAGAGAGAGAGAGAGAGGAAGCATCCCAGCCCGTCTGAGCTTGGAGCGCCCCCTCTTCTCATGTCAATACACAGCCAATTTAAAGCCTCAGGGGTGGCAAACTTCCCTGTGCACCATTTTCCACGTCTCAAGCCTCTCATGCATTACTTTTATTGCTTTGTTTTCCAATAATTTTCATTATCTCTCCAAGCACAGCCCCAACTGGCCAAACAATAAGAGCAGTATGCTGGAGGGAAGGATCATCTGTCACCATCAGTGACACATATCGACAGGGGTTACCGGGATGTCTGTGGTACAGCTGTTAGGATTTCCACAGTGCTAACACTGGGGAGGGTTAGGCCAAGAGTCTCTTGATCTATAGCTTTAGGTCTCTATATCTATAGGTACACCCTCTGTGGAGTCCAGAAAAATACTGTGGATGGTAAGTGTATGGTTATTTACAGCACCAAACAATAAAAAAAGCACAAGAGCGGTTTTCTTGATGCATGTGAACAGTAGGCAATAGGAACTTTGACTAAAACTTTGCTTGATGATAATGATTCACTGGGAAATAGAGTGAAAAACGGCATGCCGTTAAACAAGCTGCTGGGTACACACAAAGACATACTGTTTGTCTACTTACGGTAATCATTAATAGCAATTAATTATCAATATAAATTACACAATTTTTAATCAAACGTGACTGCATGGCTTTTTTACAACACCACAGCCCTAGATGGTTAAGAGCTGTTAATGTTGTGATGCATTAACATGATCATCTTTTCTAGTTTGATCCCTCAGGTTACACAGATCACACAAATTTTCTTTTGAAATCATCAGGAAACCACAACTCAGTTTTTTGTCAGTCACATCAACTTTTTCAATTATGAGGAATATTAGATTTGCAATAGACTTGCATGTGGTTTTTATTAAACCGCAGCACCAATCAAGAACTGTTTCAATATTTTCAGTGTGAAGTCAAACAGGCCACACTGTGGCATAGATATAATGATCAGTGTCAGTCAGCTACTACTGTTTCTTCAAAAACACTCAGCATATGATTATTATATGATCATTATACCAACTTTCATGCAATATATAACTAGTTTCAACACAAAAGCTGTATGTGCGGGAAAAACTAAACACAGGTTTGAAATCAGCGTGAAAAACACTACAAAACCCCAGCCCTGCTGCTCAAAATGTATGTTGCCATGGCAGAACCCGCAATACTCGTTGTTTTTCAAATACAGCAAATCACCAGACAGCAAACTAAACACCACCAACAATGAGGCGGAAAGCACAGCTTTCCATTGGGAGCCTTCATTGTAACAGGAATGTACACGCTATCTATGCAAAGAAGTGTGAAGGTAAGCATAGAATCGAGAAGAAGTTAGATCCACTGACTACACGTAAAATATTTGCACTCATTAGTTTAAACATACAGCCACTGTTGTCATAACTGTATGTTGATCATTTAAATTGGTAAAGGTATTCGCTCCATGGATATACCTGGTCGGGTTGATGATGAAAATCAGGGATGCACCGATACATATTTCCCTTTCAATATTGATTTCTCTGATTCTCAGCACACACAAAGTCCCAATTCTAAAACTCTCACTCTAATGCAACCACTTAGTGAGACACAGACTGTGCAAATCAGTAAAAAAAAAAAAAAAACGACAGATACACAAATTCATCTATGGCGCATATGCATGCTCAAGGGTAAACAGCTGCTTCTCTGGGTTTCACATCTCAGGAATTCAACTAAATGTACGTTCTCAATCATTTCCCACATACAGCCAATACACCAGTGCTTTGAAGGGGCAGACACTGCAGGAATTTGGAAAATATTACAGTTATTTCTGCTATCAGTAGCAGCTGTTAAGCTGTAGATTCCCAGCTTGGTGCAAGACCCAGGTCTTGACTGATGGCAGCAGTACCACAGCGGGTAAGAGGGAATAGGCATGCAGCTAGCGGGCTGATAAACTAAAGGCTAACATAAAGCCTAACCCTAGGCCAAATTTTAACCACAAGAGACTGACCTCAGAGTTCCTTCCATATTATCTCTTAAAGCAAGAGATGAGGATTGCAGACCGTTCAGCTCAAGTGGCTAATTTGTTCTTATCTCAGGCGTACTGGTGTAGGAGTGAGATTAGGAATCACCAACTATACTGATGTTAGATATGAGCATTTTCTCAAGTAGGCTGGTGGCCTAGTGGAAGGATACCCCAAGTGGCTCCAGGGAGTCCCCTGTAGTTAGGAAGTCGCTTTGGATAAAAGGCTCTGAGAAATGCCGTAAACATAAATGCATGCATCTCTACCTAGCTTATGTGTGCATCAGAAATAGCGTCATGGTATTAAAGGAGAAGTTTGGTATGAAATGGACATCTGGGGTGTATTAAACCTGATAACAAGTATGAACTTTTGTCGAGTAACTCTACACTTCATTTCTAGAATTCTGAGAGCCTTGACATTTGAAACGAGACACTGAGAACTTTGAAAGTTTATTAAAAAGACTAGTTTATACAGACAGTGCTTTCACCGAATTTTCCGGTCACCGGCATTTTGAAATTAAGGCGTGAAAAGTCAACTGACGAGCAGATACCAACAGGTAGGATAGGGCAACAGACTGCAAAATGAATTCTGTGGAAATGCATGGATTTGTCAACTTTAGTCTACAACTAATGGGAGTACAGTAATCCCCCCGTTTTACATGGATCAGGAGTCGCGGATTCAGTCATACGTAGGTTTTTTTTTTTTTAGAACCAAACTGATCGTTTTACGTGGAAATCTCCACAACAACATGACAAGTTTTTTTTTTGTTGCTTTTTTCGTGGCAATATGTTTATTAACTCACTTATTTTTGTTATAAATCAAAAATATATAATTTACTAATAACAAATAATATTCCGAATATAGATTCTACTACATTTCCAGGTATTGGCTGCTGCCCTCCTGTTCTCATTTTTTCGTTTCATTCTTCTAAAAGACCTATACCGCCCAAATGCCCTGCACCTTCTGGCAATGCAGTTCAGCATACCAGGCGAGAATTACAGAATTACAGAGATTTCATTTTAGGTTTGGCTCGGTACATTGCCCTTGGCGGGGGTGTGTGCAGGGGCGGACTGGCGGTCTCTGCGTCCTGGAGAAGTCCCAATGGCCGCACACCGGGCGTCCTTTCTGCCATTTGAGACTTTTTTGGAGCGCACGGATTGCCGGTCCACCCCTGTATAGATTTTCGTTAAGGGTAATATTTTAGGCTGAATGTAAATTTTCTTAGAACCAAACTAATAATTAGTAGCTTGGTTCTAACAGCAAGTTATTGAACTGTAAAAAATAATTGGTGATTACTTGTACATTTTACTGTATGAAGGTGGGCTTCTCGACAAAAGTTCATACTCATTATCATGTTTCAATACACCCCAGGTCCATTTCACACCAAACTTCTCCTTTAAGGTTCTCTACTATTGGAACCAATGCTGTATGTAGTCTCCCCCAACACTGAATGTCGTCTTGTCTTGTTTAGGGGTATCGCTGCTCTTGTTCTGTCCTGCTTTGCACTTGTGTTTTCTTCTGTTCTGCTCTTGTGTTGCACCATGGTCCCGGAGGACCATTGTTTCATTTTTACTATGTACTGTGTATATGGTAGAAATGACAATAAAATCTACTTGACTTGAGCAATAATGACTACAGAGAACATATAACTAATCATGATTTAACCACAAAAAAAACAGGACTAACTTTGATTATTTTAATCACTTTACAGCTTTGGTTAATATAGTTCACGAACACGTTTTCTGTTTGAAAAACTGATTTTTTTTTACGGCAAAACACTTGGTGCACAATGTGGACATTGACCACACACAAATTTACGGTGCTATTTTTACAAGCAAATAAAGAACAAGGGGACCAAAGTTAATAGGTAAACAGATGTCCATACAGAGTTTGAATACGGATGATCGATATGCAGTTTGCTTTATCACCACTTAGATCGAATGACGGCCTACAAATGTAGCATCTGCTATGAAAAATGTTGATTATCGCTATGCGCTCCTGTGGTATTCATTGCTCTTCCGAGTTGCGATGGAGAATCAATAGCAGCTGAAGGAGATTCTGCCATAATTCCCTCCATACCACTCTGGAAATGACTGGTCTCCCTTATTAAAAACCAGGAGGCACATCATAAACCGCAGATTTCAGCCCAGACTGATCCGCAGTCATATTTAAAAAAAAAAAAAACACCATTACCAAACAAAACCAAGTGAAAGAAGGTGAATGAGTTTGAGCAGGAAAATAACGGAAGTGCTTCGCTTGTGACCCTCAGGCCAGTGTCACTGTGAAGGTGGCAGCGAGGAGAGAGAAAAAAAAATCTTGCTCATTTCACCTGTGGAGGGAAAAATCGGTGACATGCCCTGACACCAGGTGATCAATAATTGAGCGAAAACACTGATTAAATCGGAAGAAGAAGAGTCCCTGAGCCCCTCTCCTCCTTCTCGTCCTGCAAATGCCAAGCTTTCCCTCTAGCAACATAATGTTACATAGAGATATTGCTACACATGCAGATCACACTACTTAACACGGCAGAGCACAGCAATGTTCAAGATCAAGCACGTAACTCAGTCTGGCACAAAGCTGGAAAACACAGGTCTGCAGGCAGACCTAGAATTACTGATTGCCATAATGATTTAGGGGTGGAGGTAGCTCAGTGGGTAGGACACTTGCCCCAGACCAAGAGGTCATGGGTTCGAATCCTACCTACAGCACCACCACTGGGTCCCTGAGCAAGACCCTTAACCCCAAGTTGCTCCAGGGAGAGACTGCCCCCTGTAGGTAGGGAATGGAAGTCATTTTGGATAAAAGTGTCTGATAAATGCCGTAAATGTAAATGTAAATGATACCCAAGTAAAACAAAAATAGAACTGAGAAAGAACTGAAATCAACGATTTGACCTATTAAAAATAATAAACAAATAAAATCTGTCCAACAAAATTTCAATAATGCATATGCATAATGCATAAATGAATATTTCTTATGTGTGTATAGCGATAGACACTTGAGTCCTGCAAACAACTAATGTGAAACTGTTCTATAACATGAGCGCATTTCTCAGGCGCTTTCTGCGGACATCGATTTAAAACCAGACACAACATGGCCAGTATAGCACAACAGGATGGAGGTAGCTCAGTGGGTAGGATACTTGCCTCCAGACCAAGAGGTCATGGGTTCGAATCCTGCCTTCAGCAAATCACCACTGGGTCCCTGAGCAAGACCCTTAACCCCAAGTTGCTCCAGGGAGACTGCTCCCTGTAGGTAGGGAATGGAAGTCGCTTTGGACAAAAGCACCTGCTAAATGCCGTAAATGTACTGAAAATTCAGGATAGGTTTGTTTCTACCAGGCTGAATTGCAAGTGAAAATTATTATTTTGTACAAGCTCCTGGTGGCATGCTATCCGGGGTACCTGGAAAAAGTAGACTCAAAGCTTTACTGTCAGTTACTTAAAGGATTAATGAAGTTTAATATGATCCAAAATATAGATCTGGTTCTGGATCACCTACGATTCCAAGCCTTTGGTTCAAACAAGACGTTTACATTCAAATGATTTTCCAAAGTAAATGAGAAAAGTTTGTTCTAGTTCAGATGATGATTCTTGACGATGACGTCTAAATGTCTGATGATGCTATTGCAGGTAGTCATGAAACAGACAGTGATGGCTGGTAATGTGTTGTGTTTATGTCACATGTTTACAGGCATTTTGTCAAACATGTGGTTCGTGGCTTGATGTAATTATTTCGACTGTGTGGAAGGTCACTCACTCACTCACTCACTCAAACAGGTTGTCCCCTACCCAACATACCAAGCACATCTGAGAAGAGTCTCCAACCATAAAACTCATCACCATGGCAACTCGCTGCTTGGTAGTGTGATAGTTATTAACTATCCGGTTACACAGCATGCCATTGCACAGCTTCAGGAATTCAGATTCAGTAAATAACTGGAGACACCGATGAATGATCCAGTCTCAGACTCCAGCTGTTGGTTCAGATAACATTAAGTAATGGCATCACAATTTCCTCTTGAACATTTTGGATTAGTTCACAATGGGAGCACTTGGTGGTACCACTGAGGGACCCTTGTGCAAGGTACCGACTCCCTGGGTTCTCCCTGGCTGGTTTAAATACAGAGAAAGAATTTAACGCTGTTCACACTGTGTGCTGTGGTGTGTTCTAGTGTGACTGTATGAGGCCACTTTTTTTAAAATGTAATAATCTAATACACAACCAGAGGCATTACAAAGGACAATATTTTGCCGTAGCCCAACTCGGAGGCACCCACACCTGCAGTCATGCACGGTCACATATTTCATGTACATGAGCTAAAACTCCTAAACTACAGTATTCATTTACTCGAGTAGAGCCTACTTAGCCGTTTGTAGTTTCTCCAGCAGGGGAGCACACAAGCTACTTTTGTGTACATCACTTACGGAATAAGAGGTAAAACGGTTCCTTGGTTTTATGGTATTTAATGTATAATTTTCAAGACAGATTTTGAACAGAACAAAAAAGTAGTTCTAAACTGCAGCAAAACAAGAAAATTATTTATACCAAAGTTAAACAAATCAAAGAAAATGGCGGCGCATGAATAATTTTAGAACTCTCGGCACCCCATCATGAGCCGAAAGTCCTAAAAACTTGAAAGCAGGATTTCCATGATATCTCAGATGCATAGCACCGTGCAACACAAGAAAATCTTCTGTCTTGACAGTAAAATATAGTACTAGACTAAACACAAATAAACATACATTTAACTTTACCATTTTTCAAATGAAATATTTTCAATGATTTATTCATTTTATTATAAAAATGTAAAGAATGTTAGTTTAGTTCCTCGGAGAGCACTCCAGCCAGTTTCCATCAGCAGCTACTGATTTAGTGTAATGAAGGACAGATTGAACCAAACTTAATATTGGGCGGTAGCTGTGATTACTGGGCCTGCTTGAGGAGAGATCGGAAAATAAGACACATTTGTTGGTGCATTACTTAAAACAAATAAATGCCTTCGACGCTCAGATCTCAGAAGACTTTTGCACAGCACAAGTACCAAGAGCACCATTTAGTGTTTTCCTGCTTTAACGTGCCTGATTCAGACTGGAGACCGGTCCAGAGAAAGGATTGTGAAGGCAGAAGAACCTTGTGTTGTAGCCCGAATCCTTGGCTACTTCTGCCATTTAAAATGGACTTCAAGGCTGCTTTCTGACACCGCACTTCACTCCTATGTCATTCCGCTGACAGGCTGCCCATTACCCCAGGAAATATAGAGGAAACACTCTGCACCAGGGTATGAAATTGATAGTGGGCTTATTTTTTCCCCACCCCAAATGGGAACATTCCAATTTACACACCACTGACCTCTTCATTGAAGATTTTTTTGCTTGTTGCTATTAAGCTACAACACTGATAATCCCTAAACATCATTCTTTCATATTTCTACATAAACAAATTACAGTAGCAATATATAAGGACGATTTACATGCACTGTAGTTCTATCTTAAATGTATACTTACATTTAGGGGCACATACTCATAGGTTGAGAAATAGCCAACCCATGCTGTTATTTGCAAAACATTTTTTTTTTCCTGCAATAACTGTATCTTTCCACTGAGGACCATTTACTAAGCAATGACAGGCTCTCCACTGCAGTAAGGCATTGCTAAGTTTATTAAGTTTATTACAGGTAGTCTATTTTAGCTCATTCAAAAATGGTAAGATATCATTCTGAGATAACATTTCTAGGGATGCACCGATCGATCGCCCAGTGATGGGAAACGGACGATTTTTGGCTTGATCGGTGATCGGCCGATCACTCACACA
>JBBPCW010000039.1:14403139-14417313 GCA_037974425.1 Phenacogrammus interruptus | reverse complement strand
AACAGATTTACTCTGGGAGGTTATTTCTAATATGGACAGTCCTAGACTGTGGACAGACTAGAACACAGACTAGAACAGACGATGCAGTATAATTTTGCATTTAAAAATACAAAAATACAACTTTTCATATTGGATATGTAAAGTGAATTAAATAAGTATATTAATGAACAGTCTATTGAACCCATGAGACAGAACTGAGAATGTGTGAGAGAATCGGTGGCTCTAAAGAAGAAGAAGAAGAAGAAGAAGAACAAGAAGAAGAAGAACAAGAACAAGAAGAAGAACAAGAAGAAGAAGAAGAAGAAGAAGAAGAACAAGAAGAAGAAGAAGAAGAACAAGAAGAAGAAGAATTAGAACAAGAAGAACAAGAAGAACAAGAACAAGAAGAACAAGAACAAGAACAAGAACAAGAACAATAATAATAATAATAATAATAATAATAATAATAATAATAATAATAATAGGACCATAATTGAAAAAACTTTAAAAAGAGTGGAAATGAGACTAAAAACAGTTTTCAGTTTAACATTGTCTGGAGGCACCAAATCATAACTTCTCCAGAAAACACCTCACCTATGTGTAATATAATATGATAAAAATATTAACAGAAAAAAAAATGTTCTTGCCACAATCATATATGTATTACTTCTGTAATGATCCTAGTAATGCAAGAGTCAAAACTTTCTAGCTCAGACAAGTTGGTACGATCCAGTATAAAAATATTTACTTTGATTACTGTCTATCCTAGTCTTTCATGTAAATTCTTACTTGTGCTTTCCCATTTTATGCTTTGCATCTCTAGGAAATAAACAAGAATGCAGTTGCAATGCAGAATCAAAAATTAGCCATATGCACACACACTAGAATCTACAAGACTTCTGGTGCTTGGATGTGCTTTTTTTTTTTACATGATGGTCAAGTTGTGAAGCCCTTGACACCCAGCGGCAGTCATTCATTTATTCTTTCATTTGTTTGTTTATTTATTTATTTATTCGTTCATTCATTCATTCAGTCATTCATTCATTCAGTCATTCATTCATTTATATTTCTTGTTCATGAATGATACATCACTACCTTTCTTTGACGCTTCCTCTCTTTATCCACCAATTCACTAGAACAGGACATTGACCAGCTGTGTTTACGGGAGGTTAGTAAGTAACTATAAGAACATCACCTTAACCCAACCCTGACCTTCCCCTAAAAAAAAAAAGGCAAGCAAACCATCACATGAGGTCATTTCCGAGTAAGTTGGGCTCTTCGTATCTTTATCCTTTTTTTTCCCTCTTGTTCGAAGTCCGTCAGGTGTAACCCGGCACGTCTTGCAGTAATGCATCCAATGCAACCACCTCCATTTGAGCTGAAGCAAAAGACAGCCTTACAACCCACTGTAACTCTACAACCCATACCTCACCTATTATATATAACAAGCAGCCTGCATGTAGCTGCTCCTGTGCCGTTCTGCAGTAGACGCCTAGGTGGATGATGGCGAAAAATATTTCCAGGCGTCGAAATGGCGAATTCAATTCAATTCAATTCAATTTTTATTATATAGCGCTTTTAACAATGGTCATTGTCACAAAGCAGCTTTACAAAATGAAATAAATGTGTGTGTATGAATGTGTGTGAGTGAAATGCCTCTGATGAGCAAGCCAAGAGTGATGGCGAATTAAACCACCCAAGAATACGTGATTAAACGCATGTTGCAACTAATAAAGTAGAAACATGCTGTAATGACTCCTCAATTGGTATGAATTTAATTATTGTGAGTCTAACTGACCAATCTGGCTTCAGAAGAAGTTACAAGTTTATTAAACAAGTGCCTGCAAGCTTGCATTTTTGTCTCTTGAAAGTCTTTGAGGCTGTGGTTAGGGTCTTCTTAAGGCCTTTAAAACACTGCTGCTAGTTCTCTCCGAGGAACCTTTTATCCAAGACAACAACAAAAGCCGAGAAACGGTGTAAGAGCTTCCTCTGAGTTTCTTTAGTTACTAGCTGCGCTGCGTTGAGCCGGAGAATAAATGAACAAATGAACTAAATACTGCCAATGCATGCTCATTCATGTTGTTACGGCAGGAGATGACACCGGACGGTGTCATAAAAGCCCCCAAGCCACGCGCCCAAAATCACAAGGAAATGCTCATTATGGTTTATTTGAAGTGGTGTCATAAAAAAGCCTTCGCCCGAGGCTCTGACTCACTGTTCCATCCCCGAGTCATCCTCCCCTCTCGCAGACACCCATAACCAGTCCAGACACCTGCTTCACAATGGCGAAATGAACTGTCATACATTACAATTCCTGTCACATAAAGCCACAATGGTGCCCCCATAACTATCGCATCCATCCATAATGGAATCAGCGGGAGTTTGTCACATGGCCCTCCAAAGCACACCAAACAAGCCAGTATGCAGTGAGGCCCAGAGAGGGCCAGCAGTATACACATACTCTGTGCCTTTTTACTTTACTTTTCAGTGTTAATGCAGAAAAGGAAAGGAAAGGAAAGTGAAGTGGCCCATTATAGTCTTGCATGAACACACCACAACACACAGTGTGAACAGAGTGAACTTCTTTTTCTGCATTTAAACCATTCACCAAGTCAAGCAGTGGGGCTGCCACCAAAGGGGTGCCCGGGAAGCAGTGTGTTGGGACAGTCCCTTGCTCATTGGTGCCACTGGCAGTCCTCGGATTGGAACCGATGACCTTCTGATCACAGGGGCGACTCACTAACCACTATGCCTTTTCAGATACTGACACAGATTTTGTATTCTATTTTTGCATGTCTAATGCTCTATAATGTTGCATATAGACTGCAATACACTACAGGAAGCTTCTTTGAGTCCTAAAAGATCATTTTGTGCATCACACATTTGGACCTGAATGATGGCAGCAGCAGAATCAGACCAAAGAAGATCAGCCAATTATTCAAATTCAAAGTCAAATAATTACTTGATTTGAAAAAGTAGTTTTTACAGCCATACTACTGCCATACATATACAATAACAAAGGTGTAAGGTCTAAGACAGTCGTAATTAAACCATGGGCTGTTTCCAATTAGTTAGTCCAGGCCAGCGCTGGCCAAGAAAGCTCTGAGTCAGGAAGCTGAGTCATACGACAAAAAAACTTTTCGCTTTCTCTCTCACTCTCGCTGCCTCCTCTCCCTGCTCTGCGCTGAAAGTGATCCGTCCGCGAAGGAAACAAGAAGGAAGAGGAGCAAAACAAAGAAAAACAAACAAACAAACAAAAACACACACGTAAGATCCACATGACCTTGCATCATCTGCCGGACTCAACACTCTGCGACTATTGACACCTGACTTGTGTCAGATCAATACTGGTAAAAGCACACAGAGGCAAGAGAAAGCACCGAAAATGTCTTCATCAGACGCTCAAACGCAGCTCTGTCATTTACCACTCTTTTGGTAAAACCATTGGAAGCCTTTTTTCCCCAAGTGTGCCTAAGAAACTCAAGTTTATTTATAAAGTGTATTTCATACACAAAGGCAAATCAAGGTGCTTTACATAGACTGAAATAGAAAAAGTGATTACACAGGAATACAAATCAAAAGACTTAAAAGTGTTTTAAGAGAAAGATAATTAAGAAAGCTTGAAGACATTTGGTCGGTTTTGATGTTGAGGCCAAAATGGCTGATTTAATGATGCGTCAAAAGTTTTAAAGGCCTTCAGTAAAAGGGGAACCGAGAAATCTGAAATGCATTTACCTATCCTCATTATATCTGTCCATAGTCCGAAACACGAGGCCCATTATTAGACATGCAGTTTCTGCAGAGCAAGCCACTATCTGCCTCTGCTCTTCAACCAATTTCCCTCTTCAACAACAACAACAACAACAACGACAACAACAAGCAGCGTAACAACGTTCTCCACCCCAATGTATCGGCAACTGAATGCCTCCCGATGAGCCTTCACCGCTGAAATCTGCTACAATAAATTATGGAGCACGATAATTCAAATAACGCCGTGCCTGCTGTTTTTGAGCTTTCATACAAACCCCAGTCAAGGCCCTGTTGCAGCAATGAGTCATCGCTCTATCCAGCTGTCCACGGGGCATACATCTGATTAGCAAGCCCACGCTCACACGGTAGGCGCAAATGTAAATATTGTAATAAAACCCTCCATAATAACTTAGCTCTCGTGTCTTGGTGAGGCTTCACTTTATTTATTCTAGCCCCTCGCTTTTAGCAATATTGCGTGATGCGAAGGCGCACCTTCAAATAACAGCTAATAGAGCCGCACATCAGGTGAGTTTCGCAGAGACAGTTTCTCAACTCCTTTCTTTCCTGCGCTGACGAGTCGCTCACATCATTAGTGTAATTATCCTTCTCATCACTTCAGAGTAAGCTTCCATCAAAGTAGTGGGCGTTCTCCTTTACGTTCAGACTAAAAGACATCCTGAGAGTGTGCCCACTCCGCGCGGACGCTAAAAGAAGCGCAAGTCTCAAGGCCAATGAAACTTTCAGACCTGCTGTTATCCCGGCGCTAACACACCTATCCTTTCACGTACACCTCCATTGGGCCAAAGGTCAAGGTGAGAGAGAGCAGGTGTTACTGTGGAAGCTCGAAATCTAACAAGTAAATGGAAACACAGGTTTCCAAACAGAATGAGTCAAAACGGGTGGCAACTTCTCTGTCCCACAAAGGGGGTGGAGGTGGTGGTGGTGGTGGTGGTGGTGGTGGGGGCGTAGGGGGCCTGGTTCAACGGGTGTGTTGCCATGGCAATGCGGAATGCTCAAGGGCTCCTGCTGAGCCTCGCGCTAGGAGGCAGGTCCCCTCTGTACCAGCTCAGCCACCTGGTACGGCCGCGATACATTTGGCTAATGAACTCGTGGACTCTCTTTCATGCCGCGCCCCCAACCGTCGTTGCTGATTGTCTATTCATGAGGGTAATGAGAAGTCGGGATCAGAGAGAGAGAGAGAGAGAGAGAGAGAGAGAGAGAGAGACAGAGAGAGAAAGAGAGAGAGAGAGGAGAGAGAAAGAGAGACAGAGAGAGAGAGAGATAGAGAGAGAGAGAGATACGCTACTTGTGGCCACTGATAACCCCAGACTAAACTTGCAACCTTACGAGGCTCGGGCTTAATATCTGGCCGTCAATCAGCTCCACCATCCCTCGCCGGAGTGTTTAATTACAGGGATCAATTATTCACAAGCCTCTTCTTTCAATGGGACGCGCTCCTCCGAAATAACACTGCCACAGTTCTGGCAGGCAGGTTGGAGCAGACACAGATGCCTCTGGCCCACAGGGGGGGCCTGTGTCACAGGAAGAGAGCACCTCAGCACCGCACATAGATCTGCACAATCTACCCCACACAATGAGCAGAGGAAGGCGAGGGGACGTAATGTTCCAGCACCGCAAAACTCATCACGAGAAAACCTACCACAGACAGTTTCGTGTCAGGTCGGCCGCAGGGCTGCGTTGACGTCACGCCTTGTTGAAAAGTGCCACTCGTCATCACCGGGGCTTTCATGCGTAGCCTCAACGTTCATAAATACTTAAAGCACAGTGTTTAAGATGCAACGGAGAATGTTTGACACCACCTGTTGCATGAAGGGGCATCTGTGTAAAAGGGGTAAAACAGTAATTGATTCCTTTTTTATTCATGACTGATTTGTCTCTTAAAAGGGTGAATATTATCAGAGGGTCACTTTCTGCCTAAAGAGCTAGATGTAACAATTCTTTGTGCATGGATGGAAAATGTATTCAAAACAGTGTTATGTCCATTTAGATACTTGGTGCCCTCACTGGTGCAAGCATTTTACAAAAGAACATTTCTGTAGTGCCAGTTGAAGGCAACACCTCTATACTTCTGCAACTGGGGTGGGGTTAAAGAATCTCCTTAAACAAGTAACCTATAAGTAAGCATGTAACGTTTGGAGTCTAGTCCAGTGATACATTTTAATATAGCTATTTCTGTAGCAATTGGACGGGATATCAACCCTTAGGTTGATACTTGGGTTTCCTCCCAGACCTTTTTTTTGAGTTTAAGAAAATCCAGCAAGAGCAAAAATACAATTCAGAAGTCTGTGCTGACTTCTAAATTAATGTTTTAGGTTTTGAAGGGTGACTCATGGCAATACATGCTCACATATTTCGATGCTGATTCCATCATTTGTAACACTACAAAATCCTGCATAGTAAAGTAAACAGGCCCCTTACAGTCACGTATGAACACAGAACAGCACACAGTGTGAACAGCATGAAGTTGTTCTCTAACATGAAGTTGTGACAATGTGATGAAATCTCACAGCCAGATGTTAACCGTCTGCCAAATCAAGGAACTAGAAATGACTTAATGGTATTGTCAGTTGCTGCAAACTACAGTAAGCATACAGAAACATTTCCAGTTATATCTGTCTGTAACAATTCTTAGCAAAACCAATAAATTGAGATCGCAGCTTTGCTACTATATTCAGAGAAGAAATTACATGCTAGTATGGTTTTACAAGTACAATAAACCCCAGCGATAAGAGCAGGATCCTGTTTTTATATTGTAAACCCCAAATATGCTACAAAAAAATGTTAATTTCATTTTAAAACTCAGCCTAATACATTACCCCTAAAACAATAACAAGGCAAACCTGTATTCGTACTGTACTGCTGTCTCTCACAGTGCTAGAATGTTCTCTTTGTGTTCTGTAGACAGTATCAAAAAATAAATTGTTATTTTTTTAAATGGAAATGCCGCTGGATATCTGTTAATATTTACAAAATTGGTCAATCATATTTTTCTTAAAAATGTAGCACGGAAAAAGAGGTCCGGCCCTCGTCCGCCACACCCCCTCGTTCTCATACTGGGTTGTTTATGTTTGGGCTCATTCCGTTCAGATTGTCTTTTTATGTGCTGCACCCAAACATAAACAGCCAGCACGAGGACGGTGTTTGTGACATATGATACGAATATGAGCAAACATTTGTTTCATAAACTATATATGTATTACTGTTTTACAATTAATCCCTAAATGGATTGTGCCACCTTTAACAGCACAACTGCAACCAAGCACTTCTTTCAACTGACTGAAAAATAAACTCGGACTTGTGCTGCAGACCACTGTCTCGCTGTACAGCCCAATAGCTTGAACTGGAATCTCATGACTATTATGACGCGTGAAATTCAAATTGGGGGCTTGAACTGAAGAATCTATATACTGCACATGGAAATGGAAGAAAATGGATACATAAAAGGATGTAGAAGAAGCTGCAGAAGGAATTGTCAGAAAACGGAAATACATATAGGTATTCCAGAGCTCCTATTAGACATGACAAGAGTCCAGGGGCTTACAGCTGTTTCATATACATCTGGGTTCATGGAATCGGAAGCATAATAATATTTTTTAAAAAAAACAGCTGTCAAGTCCTCAAGAATTATTTGTCTTTGTAATGTCATAAGGAAAGAATCTATTGCACTATTGCACATCTATTGAGCTTCAGATCACAAATGAACACTCTGCCACCACCATGTTTTTACTGAGATGATGTTTTCACTAGAAAGCTAAGTTAGTTTTACGCCAGATGTAAGCAGGCACCTTTCTTGTCAGGGATCTTATATTGGGCATTCTTTCAATAAATGAAACAATCCTTTAAATGTTTTGTTAATATAACTGCTTTGTTTAATTAGATTGTCTTTATCCTATATTAAGTACTGTTTGAAGAAAAAAAGTGACAAATATGTACAAATTTGAAGCAAACAAATACATTTTCAAGAATGCATATCAATTTCTGCAGTTTGTAAATTGTACCCATATACATGATGATGTGTACTTATCTACTGCAGGCGTTTCCAAAGCTTTGTCTTTAATTGTTTGAAGTCTAGCTTAATTGGACATTACTAATTACATAACGCTCTCAAGTGGGGTGTAAGACAACACGCGCCCATTCAAGCAGAAGGGCTTACGCTGTACTAAAATCATCTCAATTTTATGTTTGTAATATAACTAAGAGAAATCTTATAAAGTCCTGCTTTCAGGAAAAACTGCGGCTATATTAATTTTATGACAGTGGCTGGGTAACGACCATGACCTTCGTTTATGCTGGATATCAAGCTACAAAGGTACGTCACTGCCCTTTCGGCTTTATCGGGGAGATTCTCCACGTATACTCTTCGGCCATTATGTGGGAAACTGGTCTCAGATCAGTCATGTGTGCTCCAGACTGACAGCTCATTAATCTCTGCTGGCCCTGCTCCCTCCTCGCAGGCGCGGGAGGCCAGAGCCAGAGCCGAGGATTCCCCCACGCCTGCCCGCATGTGTCCCCGCTGCTCCACCTGCCTGGATCAAATCCTCGCCGCAGGGAGGGGGCATCCAGGATTCCGAAAGGCAATAAAACAAAGCAAATCACTTCCCACCAGGGGTGTGTCTTCTGGCGCGTGGGAGAGTATGTGCGCATTTGTGTGTGAGAAGGTGTAAAAAGTGGGGCCGCTAAATGAGACACAACAAAGAGGGAAAAAAATAAAAGCGGTGGCTGATTTCGATCATCCGTGGGCAGGCTGCAGGGGGAAGCCAGCAGAGAGGAATCCATCACAGCAGAGTTGCCCGTCCGTGGGAGGACCTGCCTCTGTGAAAAACAGCTCTGGGGCAAGATCTGAGACTACAGCCATAGGCGCTTAGTCCATAAGTCTTAGGGAAAGAAACCTTCCAGCCAATAATCAAGGGCGGCGTCAATATTCTGGTCCATCCGCAGACGTAATTAGAGGTAACGTCTATGCAGGGGTGAGCGAGGAGACAAACACCTAAAGACTTCTATACAATTCATAACACTACATTTGGTTTTTCTGAGCTTTACTAACAAGTCGGAACAGCCACAGTGCACCAAACAAGCAGAGCTTTTAAGTGATTTTAATTGTTATTCACGATGATAATAATCAAACAGCTGGAAAATGTTAATAAGGTGACCACTTCCAAGGCACAATTAGCTCTTTGTCAATATACTGGTGATAAAATTAAAATGCAGCACGCAACTAGTTAGTGCTCTAAAACGGTGGTTACTCTCCTTGGTCCTGGAGCGCCAGTGCCCTGTACATTCTAGTGTTTTCCCTGCTCCCAACACACTTGATTCAATAAATCAGCTAATTAATAAGTCATTGCTGATTTAAAATGTGCATGGTACAGTAGCAAAACATTAAACGGTGCAAGGAAGGGGGTGATCTATAAACTGCGCTCTAGAACTATACCACCTGAAGTAATTTATTGCAGAAATGGTAACACATACTGTTCATCCCCACGTTAATGTATTGGTAAATTCCAATTTTCTTGTTACTAGTACTGCAAGAGAAGTGCCAGGCCAGTCCTTACCCCCAGATTAAAATTCAGCAGAGGCACTGAGGAAGAGGGAAATGTCTAGAACGCCAGTTGTGGCTGAATTCAAGACTCCTTTAAAGACTTCTCAGTCTGCCCAAGAGAGGAAAAAAACAAGGTGGCCATGATTCAGAAGTCCAGACGGGAGCTCTCCGTCATTACAGCGGCGGAAGTTCAGTGGCAATAATGTTACCACGAGCCGTAGGACCAGACTGAATGCGTCACACCGCGGGCCCATAATGTCTGTCCTAACAAATGCCATTAAGTCGTGATTGGCTCAAATGCGGAGGCCATGTCTTGGCATTAGTTAAAATGGACATGCCTGAGCTGCAGGAAGAATTCTCAGGCTGTGCGCTCGAATGATGCACGCTGTGAAGCGTTATCTAACAAGGCGGCAGCAAGTACAGCCATGATTGGAAACAGCGCAAAGTGCAAAATCCATTGTTTGTGCAATGTTTAGAACATTCATGCAATGCCAGTGCTGAGAAAAATCCTTCGTAAGCTATGTGTTCTGATGGCCGGTGTTACGCTGGGTGGACTGGCAGGAAAATTACTGCCACCATGTCACATCTGGTTTTGAGATTGGCCCGAAACAGCAAGGAATGAAAAACCCTGAACCTGTGAACTTCCTCATATCAATCTGTTACGCTCAGTTAGGCTCCATCTGCACTTTTAGATTGGGACCGAAAAGAAACGGGAGAGAACTGCATGACAGGGGAAATGAATTCGGCCGCACAACATTTTCATTTAGCGTGGGAACCTTCCTAAACAACAACGGTACTGAATGAGACATTTGCACCAATCTCCAGCAAATTCCCAAAGACAAGTCAGCAGGACTTACAAAGCATCGTGCTTCAGATGCATTCAGCGTTATTCAATCAGTAGATGGGGTTGTAGGTCTGATATGGGACAGAGAGCTTTCATTCCTGTGATGTGGAAACCCCAGCCAGCGCCCCCCACCCCTGCGCTGTCTCCATCGCCTCCTACTCACCGGCTCCAGCGGCGCTCCTCGTCTTCCTCCCACACTCTACGCCTCTGTAATCGAACTGTCGGCCCACTGCCTTGTACTGCCCATTATTCAATTAGCCAAATGCTACAAACGCATCCTGATGGCTAAGATAATTAGAGTAAAATGGTTATCTGGATTGGCCGAGTGGATCTGCAACTCAAGGTGAATAGAATAATATCCAATTGTAGCAAATGTAATCTTTCCAAGGCTAATTTAGCAGCTAATGAGACCACTGTAGTTGCGGTAATTTATGGGCAGGGGGAAGGTGAGTAAGGCAAGTCTGACAGAGTGCGGTACGAGCCGCAGTGGCAGATCTCGCTCTCGCTCTCTTTCTCTCCCTCTCTCGCCCTGAAAGTTCCAGACATAAAAAACTAACAGCCCAATAAATCTGCAATAGAACAAATGAGTAGAAAAATCTGGGCTCCCTCACAGAGGACCACACTTTGACTAGATTTCCTTCTAGCCATGCTTAATTCCCTTTCTCCTTTCTGCAAGGCTAGTCTTGATGTAAAGGTTTACACATTTATATGTGCAGTCTGTAAAGCTTTCTGCCTTGGTATTGCACTAAAGCTATAGGCATTGTAGGCCAACATAGAGAACAAGCAACCCAGAAGTGTATCACACTGTTCAAAACATTAGTAACAACTAGAGAATCCATTACTTATTAGTGAATGAGATGCGACACCAAACATCCATCCTTTGCTGACCTATTACATTTGACGCAAAGAAAGGCTTAAACTTGATTTTGGCAAGCCATTAAACAAACAGGATTTCCATGAAGAATTTCCTTGAAAATCAGACAAATGAAAATAAATGGTAGGAGGTTTGCCGTAATGCTCAGAACCTTGAGTCACACTGCTCTCCTCATACTGAGAAAAAGCCTTTCCTGTTCTCATGACTGTGGGGGTAACAATACTTTCTGCTCACAATTCAATTGGATTTAAAATACTGGGCTTACAAATTGATTTTCTTACGATATTCTGAAGTAAATATAAGCTGAAAAAATATCTATATGCTGCAGAGGCTTGATCTAATGCAGGATGGCAAGAAGAGTGACTGGACAGGACTGCTCATCATTACTTGTCATGTGAAAACTTAGGAGGTTAAACAATGCAAAAGCATTAGTCCATTCTCCTCAGTGCACTGGGGCATGTCCACAGTGCACTTAGTGTTGAACTGCAATATCACAATTTTTCAATGCTCTGTTACACTGCGTGTAGCAGTGAGTAAGAAATGTGCAGCAAAGAAAAGAAAAATACATGAAAATGCTGCATAATGTACTTCCCACTCTAAAATGCATGACCCTAACAGCTCTTGCAGATGGTGTAAAGCAAGAGGTGTGCAACCATTAATACTCCTTTTACTCTACCAATTCAAGTCTAAAATGCGAGGAAGAACCAGATTAGAGCACTGTAATCTGTTTTAACAGTTTTTTCACCGGCCCCTATGCGGAATCCCCTTTTCTGCCACCGCAGCATAGGCAGCTATCGGGCGAGAGGGAGCGAGCCCTCCACCTGCACTGCTATCCATGCCTGGATGCCTGCGTGGGAGGCGGTGGGCCGCTGAAAGCCTACATTTACCCACTTTGGCATAATTGCAGCGTTTACTCTCTGACTGTCTAAGTGCTCCATTCATACTGCTTCGCCTCGCCTGACAAGAGCCTCCGCGCAGGGGTTGATTGCTTTACAATGGCAGATCAAAATATTAGAGTGATTCCTCTCAGGAATCATAGAGTGTGTTTGACTAACACTATCATTAAGTTGTCCGTCAAGCGCCATGGTTAGAAGACCAAATGAATGGGGGAGAGGAGAAAAAAAAAAAAAAGAGATGCACTGGAAGCACCAATGATCTGATCATCATTCTGGATCATTAAGCACAGTGAGCCGTCACTGAATAGATTCTCTTTAAACAATTTCTGAAATTGTTAAATTGCTTTTACATTAAAGAAAAAAAATAAGAAAAAACAGGCCAGTTGAGCTTAAGGCTTGCGGGGCGTCCCTCATTCAAGATAATAGCATTGCTCCGTCTGCTGCAAGCCAGCCAAACAGATTGTGGATGAAAGATGAAACAGTTTATTAGAGTACACATTCATATCTATCTGTCTCTTATATCTATCTTCCATGCTTGATTAAATGCAGCTTCTTTTACAAGCCACCGTCCTATTTTTATAGTGCAACTCCACACGGACGTTCTGTCATGGACAGTGAACTGGAATAGAACAAAATCATGTTCTGGGCGGGGTCATGAGGACATCTGTAGTAGAAGTTCTTCCAAGGGCTTAGCTCTCTGAGAAGCTCAGTTCTCTCAGGAGTACTTCACAAAGCAGGATTTCTCAATTAGCCAGATAACAACCAAAAGCCACAGCAGTCCAGCAGGATAAGGGCTAAAGAAACTTTTCATCGGATACTCATTTATACTAACACTGAACGAAATGAGAAGTACTGCTTCGTGAAAAAAGATATGTAGTTAACAGAAAAATCCTCTTTTATACCTCTTTTATTTTCACAAAGTGGAATTTGTCAGTAGGCCTCATCAACGAAGTCAGAAAGGAAAAAGCCGTTCTCATCAGATCGGCGTCTTACTGAGAAAACGGCTTAGCAGTGTTAAAAGATCCATGCGTACTAGGGATGCACCGATTGATCGGCCAGTGATCGGAAACGGCCGATTTTTTACCTCACACGTATTGTCAATTTCAAACCGTTCTTTTTTGGGGGGGTTTATTTATTTGTTTATGTATTACATTTTATTTATTTAAATTTGTAATGAAATTTTGTTATGAAAAAAATGCTTGATATTAAAGAAAATTAGGTTTTTGTTTGTGTTTGTTGTAGAGTTGCCACTATCATATGTCACTATTATAAAAGTAACCAGTAAACAGGGAAAGTAACTACTACGGTACATTCAAGTTGAAACCCAGCAGCTCTAATTTTCTGTTATCTGGGGAAAAAATCAGTATCGGAAAAATCGGTATCGGCCGATCACACTTACAAAAAAATCAGTAATCGCAATCGGCCAAGAAAATTGCAATCGGTGCCTCCCTAATACGTACCAGAATACATACATCGGAATTAATAGTGTCGCTGGAATAAATGACATGCCTCATGATTATCAAACTAAGTTTGTATCCAAAATTACTCCCTACTCTCGAGTGCACTCTGAGTCAGTGTTTCCCATCGCTGACTTATTTGCGGTGGCCCATCACAGTAACAACATTATCAACATTAAGCCACACGATCTCAATACATGTCTTTAGTCTATAACCAGCAGCTAGTCTATTTCAACACATCGGTTCTGATTCACAGTGAGGCAGAAGTGCCACCTCAATGTGGTAAGGGTGGCAGTAGGGTGGTAGTAACCTAGTGTTTCATTTTCATGTACAGATAACAATCCAGCATTATTAGCCGGGATGAAATTCTTAGTCTCACGTTCCCCTTTACATAAACATAAGACTTTACATAAACATAATTACCGTATTTTTCGCCATATTAGATGCTCCGGAATATAAGACGCACCCAATTTTAAAGTAGGAAAATCTAGTAAAAAAAGATTCTGAACCAAATACTGTAGTAAAATATTTTATATCAACTGTATAGGTGTGTGGGTGTGTATGCATATTTTAGGGTGTGCTCACACTAGGCACGCTTGCCCTGTACCGTGCCCGAGGACGATTTTCCCCCCTCCCCCTCTCCCTCTCCCTCTGGCCCGCACTCACATTAGATTTCTGCGTTCATGCCGGAGTAATATTGAGTTGTTTGGTCTGCGGTGGTCCACAGCCCTCTCACAGCTTGTTGCTAAACAGGTCTGTCGCTTTTGTGGCACGAAAAATGGTTTTGGAGCGTCAAAAAACGTGACGCCATGCGTCC
>JBBPCW010000039.1:14383408-14399712 GCA_037974425.1 Phenacogrammus interruptus | reverse complement strand
GGAGAGACTGAGTGTGTTGGGAGGAGGATGTTGAGGAGAGACTGAGTGTGTTGGGAGGAGGATGCTGAGGAGAGACATGGAGCTCCAGGGTAGAGGAGAAGAAGAAGGTCTAATAGGAGGTTTATGCATGTGGTGAGAGAGGACATGCAGGCAATTGGTGTGAGAGAGGAAGATTCAGAGGACAGAAGGAAATTGAGACGGCTGATCCTAATAGGGAGCAGCCAAAAGCAGAAGAAGATGATTGCACTTAAATGATACTTTTCTTATTAAAGAACTATCTGAGACTTTATCTTTTCAGCTAAAAATCCCTTTGAATTGTGACCTGCATCGGAAGCACCTTCACTTTTGGCCTAATTCTCTCGGTTATCTTTTCTGAGAGCCTTCTGCCATCTTAAAGCTCAGTTTTAAGAAGATGAGATGTTTTCCCTTTACTTATAAAGCAGTTTGGATATACCAGTTATATCTATATATTAGGCACTATAGTCCCATTATTTTCCTCCAGCTAAATACAGGAAGCAAAACATTCAACTGAACCTTCAACATTCTGCAAAACCTCTGAGAAACCAAACTTCTGAGAAATCAAGAAACAGACCTGTCCTGGTTGGATGTTCAAGTACTCCAGAACCTCTTTCAGGAGAACCGGTGTGTGAGGCTCTCGCTTGGTTTGCGAGGAGGACAGTTCAATGTTTCCGCTGCGCCAACCATTTCTGGAAGGAGCAGAATCAGAACAGAAACGCTTGTTTGGCCGAAAATTTCTCCAGGGGCAGCTGGGAGCGGAGTTAGGGAGAACTTCACTCCATGTACACCGACAGGCCTGGCAAAGAGGTGTCAACAAGCCACGCGCCATTCTGAAACTGGAAACAGAAGAATGTTTAAGAGGTTAGATTATTATTCCTACAGCATACACAAGAAATACACGACTGTACACCAACTTATTATGCATCACACACAGAAATTTACATCTGGTATCCTAACAGAATAAAGTTGTATTTTCATATTACTTGTCTACTCATTATGTCAATAGCAGGGATGTTGATGGAGCATTTCATCAGATAATAAAACAGAGTATGGTTGGTGCTGTTTATTCTGAATACAAGGTTAAAATATAATTTTTTTCTACTACAAATAATCAATAAGTCATTGAGGCTGCTGGAATGGTGGTTAGGGAGATGCCCCTGTGATCAGAAGTTCCTGGTTTGAATCCCAGGACTGCTGGTGGCACCACTGAGGTACCCTAGAGCAAGGTACCATCCCCACACACTGGTCCCCGAGTGCACCACTGTGTGCTGGGCCACTTTACTTTACAGCTAAAATATGTTATTCCATTTTTCTACTAGCCTAAAGGTCCATTGACTAAACATTGACTAAAAAGGCAATCAACAGACGAGCTAAAATATTTCCACTTTGCACTAATTTAACCCACCAAACCTACAGATTTAGGTCTAGACCAGGGGTCCCGACTCTGGTACCGGAGGGCCAGTGTCCAGCATGATGTGATGTCACACCTGTTAAGGAAGTCATGTTCAGCTACAGGCATGAATTTTAGCTTCATAGCAATTAGACAGCCAGTTAAAAATAAAAAACATACAGTTCATCCTTCAGATATGCACTCCAAAGTTATTTCTACTTCAACAGTTTCTCCCTCCTTTAAGACACACCACCAAAAGAGGGTTTCATAACTTTAAACAGGATAATCTTACTCTAAAGACTACAGTGGCATCACTGCAGGAAATGTCAAGTTTTTCCATTTGTGAATTTCTTGCATTTAATACAATGCAGCAGTAAATCAGATTCTGCAGTTAACAACTGTCATGTAAGTCAATTAGAGACAGTTTAAGGAAAACTATCAGTGTTTATTTGACTCCAAAATCTGTCACAAATATGTTCTAATCAGTCGAATAAAATTAAATGTTGTAAATCAGACATTCTCTTGTGGTGTTATGCAAAAATGCAAAAACTGTCGTAATGAAACAATACCATGTTTCTGAGTAAACCCTGGTGGTCTCGAAAATCAGAAAAATAGTCACTAATCAGACTAACTTTCTTAATTTAACTACATGGTAATGTACTGGGACACATGACCATTATACTAACACTACACTAACAGAAATTTTATGACATTGCATTTAAATACATAGACTTTAATATGGAGTTGTTACCTATGCTGCTATAACAGCAAAGAATATTTTGGAGTTTCTGCAGGAATCTGTGCCCATTCTATGGAAGTATTTCTGTGCCATTAGAGTTTGAATATGAATTTCTAACACTGATTTTTTTCAGCATAAAAATCAGATTTTGAATTTTCAAAACCATACCATTCATTCTGTGGAGAACTTATGAGATCAGGCACTTATGTTACACAAGAAGGTCTGGATTGCAATCTCTGTTCCAGATAATCTCAGAGGTGTTGGGTGGGGTTGAGGTTAGGAGTCAAGGTCTTCCAAACTAAACTTATCCAACCATGTCTTTATGGAGCTTGCTTTGTGCACTGGGGCACAGTCATGCCGAAATAGAAAACGTTCTTCCCCAAACAGTGTCCACAAAGTTGGAAGCATGGTGTTGACTAAAATGTCTTGGTCTGCTGAAGCATTAAGATGGCCCTTCACTAGCCTAAACCCTGAAAACCAAGTGTGTCCCAAAACTTTTGTCCTTGCTGTATATGAACTAATAGGCAGAACCCCAGAGTGAGAGACTAAAACCTACCCCCTCTAAAATAAAAGCACTCAGATCACTTCTCATTAAATCTGGGCGCCTGTCTGTGTGTAGAAGTGTGCGTATAATGAACACACTCCTCTCTCAGTGTTATGAGATGTTCTGTGAAGGTGAAAGGGGGTGCTTATTGAAACAGTGAAATGAAAATACCTGAAATATTCAGTAACTACCAACTTCTGCTAACACAACTGGACCGTATCCGATGCGAAAACGTGCAGTGAACTGTTCTACAGCAAAAACAGTTTGTACAGTAAAACATCACGTCATAGTTCATCACAAAATGTGAAAACATACCACCAGCTCAAGCTTCGGCATTAGTGCCAGTGGTGCGTCTCTTAGTAAAGCGTGGTAGAAAACTCGCGCTGCTTTTCTGTTCCGCCCCTGGCTCTGCGTTCTAAACCCACTTCAGGAGTAAAAGAGCTGATCCAGAATCAGCTTTTGGCACGGCGGCCGTGACAAATACAGGGAAATAAAGCTTTGTGAAAACTCTTGTATTTAGTATTATAACGTACAGTTAGAATTTGACGTTTGCAAGACAATAGATGTGACAATAAAGCTTTTTATTATTGAAGGAAAGTGTTGAATTTTTACCTACTGTAAATCTAGGACTTCATACTGTAATTAATGTAAAAATACTTCCTAAAAAATCAACTTTAGGACTTTACTTTAGTATACTATATATACTATATACTGTACACTATATACACACACACACACACACACACACACACACACACACACACACACACACACACACACATTGTTGCCGTTTCTCTCTTGCTCCGTTCTTACGTGAACGTTGATGCTGTGTGACGTAGGCGCCCGTTGGTCCAATCAGCGACGAGAACAGGGGTGTGGCTTCTGTTTGAAAGTCTGCTCTAAGCGCCGGGAGAGAAGAACCGATGTCTAAAAGTGACAAGATTCAGAATTAACTGCTTTGAGGATATATTGTCCTAACAGGTAAACTGACTACATGAGTCGTAGTAAACCTAAACAAAACTGTACAATAGGCGCCTCGTCGATAGATATGTGGCAGTTTTTGAGCCAGGCAAAGAGAATTAAATGTGCTGCAGACCGTTACCTAGCAACTAGCAATATGCTAAGCTAACATTAAAAATAGTACCATAATAAAGCTTGTGGCTCGATTGAATTACACTTAAAATACATGTTGTGTTTGAAAGGCTCAGTTCACTAGTTCATATTTAAACTAACCAGGCTTGTTACAAAACAGCAGTATTGACAACACGGCATCTAATCTTATCTAGCAGTATAACTTGGTACCAGACGTGAGTTTTGCCTTGAAATATATAGTAGTGCACCAAGATAAGCTATATAAATAGTATGTCCTATAACTTGAGTGGTATGTCATGTAATTTGAGTGGTTGATAGACAGTTGGGCCAGTCTTATTTGCACGCTTTCTCATTTCTCATGAATGGAGAGGAAAGGTCAGTAGTAAGCAGTTGGTCACATTCAAAACAGTTTCATTAAGTTAAATAAAAAGTAGCAAGCTTAATGAAACTGACGGAGCTTGCTCCTAATGCACAGCTGATATTATGTTGGTGGAGCATCTGGTGGGCTAGAAGTTAAGGAATTGCACCTGTGATCAGAATAATGCTTAGATTTTCATTGTGCCCTCTTTCATTTTCTACAGGTAAACACAAAGCTGGAGTAAGCAGGCCTGTGTGCCTTTGCACGAAATTATGTCTGAAGAAGTGTGCAGCCACGTGAAAGTGGTGGTCCGTGTCCGCCCATTAAATAACAAAGAAAATGATAGGAACATCAGAAAGGTGGTCCATGTTGTGGATAGCCATATGGTCATATTTGATCCCAAGGAGGAGGAAGTGACATTTTTCCGTGGCCAGAGAGTCGGTAATAGAGACGTGAGGAAAAGGCCAAATAAAGACCTCAAGTTCATCTTTGATCGTGTCTTTGGGGAGGATTCCTCTCAAGTGGAAGTGTTTGAAAATACTACAAAAGGAGTGGTGGATGGAGTCCTTAATGGATACAACTGCACAGGTGAGATTTGCTGCTTTTTTTCCATCATGACTGATAAATGATACAAAAGTAAAGTGAACTGCTTGAGTGCTTTGACAGCCTGAACAGCAACCTTCTCAGATTAGTTCAGGTCTCAGCTATCACTCAGAAGCCACCACGTTCTCAACAGTGCTCAGATTAGCTCAGGTCTCAGCTGTCACTGAAAATCTACCACATTCTCAACACTGAGACAATGATACAGTATTGTGTGCAGAATTGTAGTATAAATATAATATATAAATATTTGGTTTATTTGAGGTAATCATGCTTTAGTTCCTGTGCAAGCAGATTTTTACATTAAGACTATACATAGGGCATTAGGTGGCCTGGTGGTTTGAGAGTTGCACCTCTTATCCAAATGTTGTTTCAAATCCCAGGACTGCCAGTGGTCCCACTGAGGTACCCATGAGCAAGGTACCATGCCCACACACTTCTCCCTGGGCGGTGTGTTCCTGGCTGCCCACTGCTGTTTATACTGTGTGCTGTAATAACATATGACAAATGGACACTTTAAGAAGACAGCCATCTGAATGCATTCTGAATTATCTTAATTAATGCATGCTTACTAGTCTCTTTGGGAAGCAGATTGTTAACCATCAGGTCCTCTCCTGCTTCCATGTACACATTATCTGCTAGCATTAGGCCAAACAGCATCCAAACAGGCACTGTGTGCTGTTATCCACGTTGATCATATATATATTTTTATTAGCTAAATATTCTTAAGTAAAGTATATTATCTGCACCATGCCTGCTTTTAAATGTATGCAAGCTGGAGGAAGCAAGATTAACTGATTTACAGTATGACAGACAAGACCTCACTGCAGAATGCTGCATCTTGTTCTGTACATTTAGTTGCTGAGTGGAGATGGTAATATATGTTTTCATGTTGTGTTACTTGCAGGCAAGGTGCGCTCCTAGACAGTGTGAACACAAACTGAGATTAGTTAATTTGTCGGTTAATTAAGTTTCCTGGTTAAATTTGAGTTGTGACTTAATAGTCATTATTATTTTTTTCTAAATTCAGCTTTTTTTTTGTTGTTTTGTTTTTTTCTTTCAATAAAGTTCATTCCATAAAATTGAATATATAACTATTATTTCTGTTAATTTGGTCTGAAGAACTCAATGGGACGTGGTTCGATATCAGTGTGCAATTGTGGGCTGAAATGGATTGGAACATCCACATTGGGTGTGGTTGTAAAAATTGCAGAGCTGTAGAAGAGATGTGTGGGTGCATGTGGGTTTGGGTAAGACTTTTGAGTACAGGATAAAGTCTGAAATAATGTTTTGAATTTTACAGTGGAGTAATGTTCAGTGCAGAGCTTTAAACCTGTCGAACATCACAAACGATATTCTGATTGAAAGCCTTTTAACACCCTGAACAGGCCAATGAGGGTGAAGACACTTTATTTTATACAATGATCTCTTATGGGGACACAGTGTTCCGTTTAAAAGAATGGCTCAAATCTTTTGCAGTTATGGTGTAGGTGACCACCTTAGTGATGCATGTTTTGAAACGCATGTATATATATATTTTTTTTCAAAGTATTTGCCTATGGAGCTACTGGAGCGGGGAAGACTCACACGATGTTGGGCAGCCCTGATAACCCAGGTGTTATGTACCTCACCATGAAGGAGCTCTTCGGCCGTATGGAGCTTATTAAGGATGAAAAGGTCTTTGACGTGGCTTTTTCTTATCTAGAGGTAAGCAGCGCGGAATTAAGTTTTTTAAAATTATTTTTATAGCTGGAATTTGGAGCTTCTCCTCCTCCTCCTACAGTTTTTGAAATAGTGGCATGGGTCTAACATCAAATAATATGCAAATAATGTCTGTTTATATGCAGTGCATTAGTATTCAGATTTTTGATTGGTTCCTTGGGAGCAGAGTACTGATTGTTAAAAAAATGATTTTTGTGGTTAGTGTTGACACGAGTGTCTATGACATCACAGCTAAGGCGACTGGACAGGGACAAAATGTGGAGAAATGAATTAATTTTGCGGAGCTAAACACACAGCAGACATATAAACAGACCTCAAGACCGCCATCCTTAACCATAAATGACTTGGTAGGAGTTGACGCCCCTCTGTGGCTTTAGGCGTTCAGAAAATCAGAAGAGCACCGGTCTGAAACCAGGGTTGCAAGTGGTTTTCTTTCTTTTTCTTTCTTTTTTTTTTAATCACACTTTGCCTATAATGCAAATGTTTAAGTGTTTCCAAACACTGGTTTCACAGCAACCATGCAATCAAACTTCACATGTTCTTGTGGAAGGCCAAGTTGCCAGTAAGCCTACACTAAATTTGAATAGGTATGGTCCTATTGTATGGAGACCACAAGCTGGATGACACCACCGTTTGTGGCCTTCACACTCTCTGGGTGGGTTTGTTGGCCCTATCTCTCAATCACTTGAAGTGAGTGTGATCCTAACCAATAAAAGCTAGGAATGCACCGATTGCAATTTTCTTGGCCGATTCCGATTACCGATATTTTTGTAAGTGTGATCAGCCGATACCGATTTCCCCCCCCAGATAACAGAAAATTAGAGCTGCTGCATGTAGTCGATGACGACACAAAAAAATGGATTTCAACTTTTTTAATGTAATCTGGTGTTTACTTTCCCTGTTTACTTTTATAATAGTGACATATGATAGTGGCAGCTCTACAGCTGCCACTATCATCTACCCCCCCCCCCCCCCCCCCAAAAAAAAAATAGTAATTTTAATCGGCAATACGCGTGAGTGATCAGCCGATCACTGGCCGATTGATCGGTGCATCCCTAATTAAAGCATCTGTTAACTGATGTAACAGAATTACCAATTAACACACTACTTTAAGTGCGTTGAGCTGTCTGGTAATGTTGCATTAATGGCAGTTTGAAAAGATGTTATCTTAATGCCTTAGATAGTGGGTAAAATTGGTAATGACTTATAAAGCTAAAAAGATCAACAAAAGGCCACTGTACGATGAAATCAGGTGCTTTTAATTCTGATAAGTTTGAAGTGAATAATAATGGTTACGGTGTAAAAGCAATGTTTACAGTGCGGTCAGTAAACAAGTCTGTCCTCTGTACCTGTTTTCTACATTTCTGGCTGTGCGCCTCATACAGCGGGGCTTTCTGTAGACACTCCTTTAGGGAGTATCTCATGTTCTCTCAGACATTGTTTCTTTGCCTGTTTTTACTTAACAGGTTTATAACGAGCAGATTCGAGACCTCCTTTCCAACTCTGGTCCACTGGCAGTGCGAGAAGACAGTGTCAAAGGAGTGGTGGTCCAAGGCCTTACACTTCACCAGGTGTGAGAGAAATAAATGATTCACTAATAAGTCATGCATTGTTGGTCAATTTATTTCTTGTAACCTTGGAATAAGAATAATTCTAAAAATATTTGTACAAATGGTTGGGACTTGAAAGTGATGATTGGAATTTATTAGAAGCCAGAAGACTTCTCTTTTGTGAACTTCTACAGCTGGAAATTTGATCAGTTGGAACAGATACAGTCCAGTAATGACTCTGTTAAAGGCACAACAGTTAATAAATTACAAGCAAAATTTTGTAGTAATTTTTTTCAGTGTAAATTACTGTACTGGAGGTGAAATGTTGCATTGAAATGTCATATATCAATTCAAAAATGTGACTGTATTGTGGTCATATGACGTAACTGCATTATTTATAGTGTTAAATCAGTGACAGAGGGCAACCCAGACCAGCACATACATCATCCCACACCTACTGTTCAGTTGTAGTTTTGCTAGCAAATCGTGCCATAACTGAATGGTCATAATTTGTCTTCGTACAAATCTCACTCTCCATATAGTAAAAATATTGAGGTTTTTAGTCTTGTTTTGTTTAATAAATTGCGATGATCCCTCTGTTGTCTATGGAACTGAGTCATGAGTTTCATCGCATATTGTACTAACCCTGGTAGCTGAAGTGTATGTAAAACATACATTATGATGAATTGTTGGCATGGAAATGGGCGTGTGCACCATGCAACCACTAACCTTTAGACCCTTTTTCTGCGCTCACTGTGCCTGTGTCACCCTTGAACCGAAAATCAAAGCTTGTTTTATTAAAATAGACTCTTTTTTTTTTTTCTTTCTCTCTCCCTTGAGAACAAAACAATGAATGCAAGATGTGGAAAATGTGCCTGTTCTCTGTGGCTTTATTTTCTCTGGCACATATGGTATCTGCCTGTTTTACATGTTTATAGCTTGGATTTATGTTTGCGGGTTTGCTTTTACATTTATCTTCCTGTACATTGCAGAAATGTTTGGATTCTCTAGTGCATGTGTGTGTTCTCGGTCGCTCTCTCTGATTGTCTTAACCACATCCCGCTAAGGACCGCCATTGATGAGGGGTGTGTGTGTTTGTGTGTGTCGTTGTGCTTTATAGCCGAAATCAGCTGAACACATCCTTGAAGCTCTGGATTATGGCAACAAGAACAGAACGCAGCACCCCACCGACATGAACGCCTCGTCCTCGCGCTCCCATGCCGTATTCCAGGTAAACGGCCTTCTAGCCAGAGTGCCAGGCAGAGCACCTCATTCTCTTCAAAACACACTCTTCATATACACTCATTGCTTAGTTTCAGATGTCCTGTTCAGTGTTTCAGCATGTGTTTCAGATGTGGTTTATTTTGTTTATTTTATGCTCCACTTATATAGATAAGTAAATGTGATGAGAGAATATTTTTAGTAAAATAAGTGAGGTGTTCTCAGGCAAAGTAATTTGTCTTGATTTGTCCTTTATTTTCTCATACACATTAATAAGTTATTAGTGGAAGCCTGTATTCTTATACTGTTTTCCTTTCCCTTATCTCTCCTCCTGTGCAGATCTATTTGAGGCAGCAAGATAAGACAGCCAGTCTGAACCCTAACGTGAGGATGGCAAAGATGAGTCTGATCGACCTCGCTGGTTCAGAGAGGGCCAGTGCCACAAACGCAAAGGGAGCCCGCCTCCGAGAGGGGGCCAACATCAACCGCTCTCTTCTCGCCCTGGGCAACGTCATCAACACGCTCGCTGATCCTAAGGTAAATCTGTAGCTGATCAGTAATGTTATTAGTATAGATTTTAAATGCTTTTTAGGATAGCCATTTCAACTCTGGCTGCAAAAACTGAAAATAAGGAAATACTGAAAACCGAAACACAGAAAGAAACTATTATTAAAAGAATAAATCTGTCACAAAGCTATGAAAATATTTATTTAACATTCAAACTATGCATAATATAAAATAAAAAATTTTAATAAAATATTTTACTTGGGCCCTACTCGTGAATACCCTAAAAGAAAATAGCTGACTTATCTCATAAAATGACTGAATTTAAGTGCATTGTAATATTCTGAACTAAGTGCATGAACAAAGTGCATTCAGAAAAAGTGCTTTGAAAACTGTTGAAATATATAGCAACATTCTCTGTAGGCCTAAAACAAATGGAGTATTAAAACAAAGGCTGGCGAAGCCCATATATTAACTGTAATCACTGGGAAACTTTCTTGCCTTTTCAGAAATATAGACAGAGTGGATGTGCTCGAAGTGTTCTGCCTTTTCTCTGCTTCGGATGTTTTGATTTTATATGATAAATTAATCCTGGCATTGAGTCTTTTTCAATGCTTCCCCTCTAGAAATTTCGCCATTGCATACTTTACAAACAGCTTTCCACGTGTCTTTCTTAGATATATCAAAAACTGTGTATCAAATGTGGTTGTGTGTGTTTGAAAAAAGGAATTTTCTATTAACTGTTTCTGACCAACATAATGCAGGGTAATCCTCAACCATGTCAAGGCTTCATCTTTGTCTTTAAGATCTGAAATTGCAGTTTTGGGGAGTTACTTATGTACAATAGATGAGGTTTCTTCATTCAAGACTTTTAGAATGAATGAATCACATACCCACATCCATACACACTAGGGCTGGACAAAATTAGGAAAATATGCGATAATGTTGAGTGTTGCGATGGTGATATTACATGCGATAAGTAAGTAAAAACCTTAATAGTGTTGATGTTGTTCTGCTTTGGATTTGCTGGTAATATCGACTCCAGGCGCTGACTATATCCATTCCAGCATGTTTTTGTTTTTTTTAAAAGAATTTACTTAAACGGAGCATTTAATGCCTGCCATAAAACATTTGAACCATTGAACATTGTTGAATAAAACCTGAAAATACTTTTGAAATAATTTTAAATCTTAAATAAATGTAAACATAATTTAAATTATAGTAAGTACTTAATCAGAAAAAATAGCGAAAGGAACAATGTATAACTGTAGCACAGAAGATGAAGAAAACTGCTCAGTAATTTATTTATTTTTTGCTCTCTTCTCATTTGTTGCAGTTCTGTCAGTCTTTGGCGACATGTATATTTTTGTATGTATGTTGCGCATGTTGGTATCGCGATGAAAGTAAATGTGCGATATATTGTGCAGCCCTCATGCACACTTGGACATGGCACAGCTTCTAGAGAACAACCAATGCTATAGTTATGTACATGATCCCATATGACTGCTCTAAACTAATCCAACACAAAAAGGCCCCCCCTTTTTTATTTATTTATTTATTTATTTATTTATTTATTTATTTATTTTCTGATGTAACAAATTCCTACCCACTACATAAGTGTCCCCCCCTTTGTCACAGTGCCACCAAGCTGGGAGGATAAAGGCTCACACGATGGGCTTCATACACATGAGCTTTTTTCATTCATAACAACTAGGGATGCACTGATCGATCGGCCAGCGATCGGAAACGGACGATTTTTGGCCTGATCACTCGCACACATTGCCAATTTCAAACCGATCTTGCGCATGTGCATTACTTGCAGCACAGACACGCGCATTCAGGCTGCGTTCACATGTACGCTTAACGGAGGCGTTTCTATGTGAGCGCCCGCCATTCAAATCTGCTCAACAGCGATTGGTTGCTGCCTACTGCCTAGCATCAACAAGACGCGTCTTGTAAATGCAGCCTCAGATGTGCTGACATGTCCGCCATTTAGAATTTCGTTACTTTGAACAAAGTTGTACGTCTCGGAGATGCCAAGCAGCAGAGGTGAAAAAGCATTGATTTACTGGGAAATCACCAAAGATTGTTTCCCTGCATTCGCTACACATGTGCGAGCCTCTACCTCTCTGCCCCATGCACAAGCGTTGAGAGTGAGGTCTCGTTTAGCTTGGCTGGAAATGTGGTAAATGAAAAATGAAACCGAATATCTGGTAACAAGACAGAAATGCTTTTCTTTACCAAAGTTTTTTCAAAACTAATTTTGTTCAATTCGTGGCTTTTTGCCAAGACAAAAAGGTGCAAAGTTATTTTTTGTTCAGTCACTGCACCCTTATTATTTGAAATAATATGGTATGTTAAACTTTAGTTGTATTTGCATTATATTGCGCTTTATTTGGAGGTGTATTTATTACATTTTATTTATTTAAAGTACCACGTTACATTCAAAAAGTTGAAACTAATTGTTTTTTGTGTCGATGTTGCAGCAGCTCTAATTTTCTGTTTTCTGGGGAAAAAATCAGTATCGGCTGATCACACTTACACAAAAATCCGTAATTGGAATCGAACAAGAAAATTTGACAATATAGTAGGGCTAACTGGAAATAAAACCAAAAATTAAACTGATTTCACTTCACATCTCATCATTTGAAATACAGCTACCTTGTATTCCACAAGTGTTCTGGCTTAATGTCCACCCCAAATCAAACACCTGGAGGAATGTAACTTTAATGGATTCAAAAGTACATATTTAGGCCATTCCTTGTAACAAACTTCCCATTTTTCTCCTGTTTTTCACTTTGATATCATCTGGCACACAGCTAGGCATGATCAGCTGGATTTGTGTCCTAGTGGCACGCTCTCCCAGGGTATCAGCACCCCCTTCCCAGCCAAGCCTCCTGCCCCTTTTTTTAGTTTAGGCCGAACCCACTGGCCCCTCTGTCTCTGTGGCTCAGGGCCAGATGCTATCTGTGCTAAGATAGCTACACCTCTCTTAGCCTGGGCTCTATTGTGTACACTAATCCTTGTCCTCAGGGACCTCTGTGTCTGTGTGTGGGATCCCTGCCTATGCACCGCATTCAGCTTCGGCAAGCCGCCACAGCAGACTGTGTGTGGAATTGTATCCAGATTTCCACCCTCCACCCTCCCCACTGCTCCAAGGGGGATGGAGAATAATTTATACCCAATCTCATTAACGTGTGACTGCTGTAGATTGTAGTCTCTCAAAATGCTGTTAAATCTGCCTCTCAGTGTTTGTTTCATGCAACGAACTGTGATAAACCACTTTTGTATTTGTTTTGAAGGTTTTTGAGCGTCTAGTCTCAACTGCAACACAGATTATTTCTCTTTTGTCCTCTTGTAAACAGCATTATGGGAAAATGTTTCATTCATGTTCCACAACACTGTTTTGCCATGGGTGCATTCACAGTAGGGATGCACCAAACAGATTGACTGCTTCCACTAGTCTCAATCATTTCCACTACAAATACAGATGTACATTCAGAGCTCAAGAAAGATCTGTACAGCTGTATACCATGACTCTTGGAAGCATCAGTATTTCACATTACTCTCCCTCTCCTTTTGTGGATATTCAATAGTAGACAGTTAGTGGTAGCAATCGCGTACCTTTTGACCTTTAGACGTTCGAAAGATGTTTGTTTATTTATGTTGTCTCTTTAATTTTATATCCATTTTCTCTTTGACTAGGGTGGACTGTGTGTTAAGGGCCGTGGGTATGTGGAGCAGGTCATGCTGGTCATTAGAGTGATGATTAGAACCACACTTCATTCTGAACCACTCCGGCGGGCCTAATTTATACTGTTAAGTAGCTGAGGCGCGACCTTAGAATGGGTGTAGTAACTGTTTTAACAGCGGCTAAACTCATCGAGGGGTGTGTGTGCGCATGTGTGTGAGTCAGACGAAAGCAACTTTTCTTGCACCAAGTATACTCGAAGGACTGAAAGACTTTTGAAAGTTTTCTAGAGTTTCTCCGAGAATTGTTTTTGTTGTATTCGTTTGAAAAACACTGCCATTTAAGAGTGTATAATATTTTAGCTTCTGTGTTTTCTGGGTTGTGTGTTTGTCCAGTACTGCGGCTGATTTATGAAAAGGCTTTTTTTCTGTAGTCTGCTTGTGTGACACTATCCTGAAAGTTAGAAAAAGTGTTTTGGCCTTGTAGTAAATATAAAGCAGCAGCAGTGATGCACTACAACCACTCTCCTAATAATATTTTTGACCTCATTTTAGTTTTGTTAACAGCATCACTATGTTTTCATGAGATGTTCTTTTGTATTGAATAGCAACAATAGTGTTATAAAGATAAAGACCGGTCTAGAAATTGTTGATTTGTTGATGTTTTTGATCTTCCAACAGTGGTATCGGTGCATAAACATTTAGAAAATATTGGAAATTGAACAATGTCTGAGTATTAATAAGTGTAACATTCCTTTTCTGTATAGTTACAAATGGAACATGACAAATAATATACAGCATAACCTTCTTATCTCTAGGAAAAATCTAAATTCATGCTTATTAATATGATTGCCTTTTTAAAGCAAACTCTTAAGGAGGGATAGCACTCACTAAATTCCATTTTTAACATTACCTCAACATTTAAGATCCCAGTTTAACCTTTAACAAATGGTGTATACTTTGTTGTTGGTGGATCCTATATTGCCCGTAGAAGTTACATTTGTTGAAGTAAAATTCAGGCCACCCACGAATTTGCTGTGCTCATTAAAAACAGCAGTCTTGGGGCCACTGCTGTTTGTAATTGTAGTTTTAAACAGAATGTTTAAATAATTGTTTGTTCTTGGCCTTTCTGATGCCTGAATGCATGAAACTTTTTTTTTTTGTTTTTTTTTTTGCAAGCCCCCTTTGAATGGATTGTTTATAGAGATTTTAGCATTTGCTCCTTGGTCCACACACTGTGCAACTTCTAAACCATGTGTGCGCAGGCGCAAGTGTTTGTTTTGAGGAAGAGGGGTAAGGTGAGCAGGTTTGTCCCTGTCTGTGGGCCTCACTGCTGCGTGAGTGTGTGGGTATTGATTTCATGCCATCTGCATACATTAACCTGTCACACAGACATCTCGCCTTACCCACGCCTGAACCACACCACAAAGAGAAACATTCCTGCTCACTATGGACGTTTACCCAACTGTCTTTTTTTCTGTTTCTGTAGACTGGTGATGGTTATCAGCTGTAAAGAAACCCTGAAATGCTTTAAAGTGTATCTTGTTAAAAGAAAAAAACACAAGTATGTATTCGTAAATGCAATACTGTAGAAACTCGTGTTATGTTGGCTTCCCATGACTGTTTCTGTGGATTGGTGAAGTTTGTTGCATGTTACATTTCTATTACCTACTCTGTGTTTATGTTGATCTTTTGTTTTCCTCACTGCGGCAATTTCCACCAATGAAAAAGAAATGGACTGTAAAGTGGGACAAGGTCTGTGTTTCACTGCTTTGCAAAATGGAAGCTCCCTATGGGCCACCACTTGCTTTGCAACTGTAATGAAAACATTCTCTCGCTCTCTTTCACTCTTTTACCTCCCAGACACCCACCTCAGGCCACATCCTTTTACTATCACTTGCTCTATCTATCCACAAACATCAAACACCCAGACGATGTCTGCAGTACTAAAACACAAAATTGCAGCACTGTGAACTGGACCCACCCTGTTCTTCCACCTGGGGCCGCTACCATATGGGTTTTGGCTCTACAGCCCTGTTAAACACACCCAGCTGAGCAGTAATTGGTCATCAAACTTCGCGCTTGTTAGGTTTTTAACCGAGTGGTGGAATTTCGTGTTGCTCTTAAGATGCTCAGGTTGCCTGGGGTCAGCTGCTGATTGCATGCACTCTGATTCTGAAACATGAATCACTTCTGTTATCTGATATGGACCTGTCACAATTACCTAATTTGACATGATTACTCACCTACTGATCTCTGAGTTTAACAGTCACACGGCACACCTATTTTTCCCGCAAGTTTTTTTTAAGCCTTTAATATATATATTTTTTTATTTTTTAACTGTGGGAGCTTGCCATGGCACTGTTTATTGGTATCAGTGGAATATGTTAGACTGGATGTCGGAGGGGGAAAATGGTTTTATCCAATCCAGCCTGAAATACGGCATTTAGCTGACGCACTTATCCAGAGCGACGTACATCAGTGCTCAAGTAGTCCACATCTGTTTTTTAAAGCTGTAAATTTAACCATGTAGAACGGTGTGTTGCATTAGTTCCACTTTATGCGCTCACGTGTAAAATAATGATAAAATCGGTTTTCATAAACACACTTCCTGAACTCTAAACTCAAATGAATTCAAATTCCATTGTGCAACTCAAAAAATAAAATCAATTCCACAAGACTACGCAAGTGCAGGCAGGGCAAGGCTAAAGAGAGTGATAATACCACACATGCAACAATACAGTAATTTGGAGGACAACATACAGTGCAGTTGACAGTAGCATTAACGATGCTAGTGATGCAGTATTATTGCTGTGTGTGTGTGTGTGTGTGTGTGTGTGTGTGTGTGTGTGTGTGTGTGTGTGTGTGTGTGTGTG
>JBBPCW010000039.1:14247725-14260019 GCA_037974425.1 Phenacogrammus interruptus | reverse complement strand
CCACATGACCCACGGCCCGGTACCGGTCCGCGGCCCAGGGGTTGGGGACCACTGTGCTAGGATACATACGGGTTTGGCCTGTTCCTACGCTTTAGGTCATTGGTTATTAAGTGTAGTTCTGAAAGGTCCTATTTTTAAATGCTGAACAAAATTATTTTTTTTGTTGTTGATGGATTACACACAAAGTGGGATTATATAGTGATTTTGAGAGAGCTTTACACACTTTTGGGGGGTGGGTGTAGAAAATGTAGCTCCATTTAATTTTTGGTTTGTGAGATTAATAAGATTATATGAACTATATGGTTTTTATTAACAAAAGTTTCAGGACACACCTGTTTTTCCAGGTTTGACATGTCATTAAAGTCCCTGTTGGTCAGATGTCCCAAAACATTAGTCCATATAGTGTATCTATACTAATAATAAACGTGACTATAACAAAGTGCCAATTAGTCTTTGGCCACACAACCTAGCATCTTTGCATGCTATCAGAGTTGCCTGTGTAACTTGTGCTCAACAGTGTCATGTGAGGGTGCCCCCTACAGGAATGGAAGACTGAGAATTGTTAGCTCTTGATCTATGATTAGAACAGGTGGTTGCAGAATACATGCATGTAACAAACTACACGTGCATTCAGGATGCATTCAGTCACTTACTCTCTACACACGGATTGTCGCATACAAAGAGGAGAGGAGACAACAGCAACAGAAGACATGACACACACATCAGTCCACTTCGACTTCAGATTTCTTCATACTGAAATACTGAAAAATCTGAACGCAATTTAAATCACTGAGATTTAAACAGAAATGACTGGTGATAAGACTACAGAAATGAATGTTACTAGATGGCTGTAAGTATGGAACATGACATGATTCATGCAAATAAAGAATGGATCGGGCCTTGGTTCTCCAAAAGCACTGTAGCAGTGTTCCTGAGAGCACACAAAAGGTGTTCAGCAGCATGTTACATTGCTTAAGGGACATTTGGCATAAGGCAATCCATCGCCTGGAAAAAAAAGAATGTTTTCTCCATATTATTTGGACCATGTGAGTACTTAAAAGAATTGGAAGGCATTATTATCAGCAGACGTATGATGTTGTAGACTCACCTCTTTTTGAGCAAAGCACTGAAGTCTAGCTCTCCAGAGTCCTCACCTCCATCTGTGCTACTGTAGGGCCAAACCATCAACCATGATTCATAGTTAGAAAACCTTCTGCTTTACCTTAATGCACAGTTTGACCAAAAATCAAATTTCCACTTTTCATCCCTAATGTAGCCTATTAGATGTTTGCTTCTTCAGTTTTACATGAGAGGCACAAGGCTAATGTCACCCACAGGTAATGGAAACAAATTGCATGATTAAATCTCTTTTCGTTAAACTAAATCCTTTTCCATTACAAATATCTCCTGATTCATCAGCTACATTTGGGAGACATTGGGAGAAATTGGACTTTTCTCTGAACCGTCAGTAAACTCAACATTAGTACATGACCCTGAGTAATGCCCATAAACGTTTGGCCATAAATGTAGTGTCAGACACAGTAACAAATGCATTCCAAGGCATAGCACCAAACAGTACAGATACACATTGCACTGATGTATAGAAGTGCACAACATGAATGATTAGTGCATCCATAGAAACCAACTAAAAGTTGTGTTCATTTCTATGAAGCCAGGGTCTGTCAGCGTTTGTTGTTGAAAGAGGCCTTTGTTGGTGGACATCAAAGGTTAGATCTCAGACCTGGGTGTAGACTTGTGAGGTGAAGTGGACCGTAATCACATATGGAATCCATACCGGGCCCCAGCTCTGATCAAAAGCCTGGGCTGGTTATTGCAAGACAACAAACTCTAATCTCTGCTCAGAGCTTTCTCTCTGATCGCAGAGGGCTATCAGGATTTAAAGGATAATGTGTGTATGGGTGTGCGCGCATGTATGTGTGTGTGTGTGTGCGTGTAAGAGCATTTCAAAGAGCACCCCAGCCGCTTCCCTACTCATGCACCCGCTCCCCTGAAGAGAGCGTCTGTCTTAAAGTGCTGTATTATCGCTTCACCGGCGGTGAGACAGTGAGGAGGGAAAAAATGACACGCCGAGAAAGAGTGCGTTTGTGCAACCGACTCCACTGATCTTCACAAGTTGTCAGTCACAGGGAAGAGAATGTAAAACACACCGTATCAGCTGTGGGTGAGAAATTTTGCTCAAGTCGAATCAGAGCCACTGAGGAAGAAATAACTCCTAACATTAAATGGCCTGGAATTTCTGAAACGGAATTTTCCTTGACTTCGGTTTATCGATGAAGCTAAAAACAGCCATAGCCATAAATACAATGTCATATGACCACAAATCAGCTGTTTATCCTGCCTTGTCACAATGAAGTTAAATGTGATGTTACTACAGAAAGATGATGTTGTGCCTATGAGAAGCATTGCAACATTTCAAGATTGAACCAAACACCCAAAGGCTGTTTTTTATATAACTGTTTTAATATATGAGTCTTAAAGGACCCATGTAAGAAGTAATCTTTTTAAAGGATTTGATGAGCTTGGAATATGGTCTTGTAAAACGATTTATGATTGTATAAAATTATGATTCATATACAACCATACACACACTGAATGTTTGATTTGGACAAAAATAAAATATGGGTGCTTTAATGGCAATGCCAGCATGGTTATAGAGCAGGCATGTCTAAATTCAGGCCCTGGGGCCAAAAGCAGCCTGTAGACAGATTTTAACTAGACTGCAGTATGTGTCTTAGAATAACGAACTAACAATGTGCTGCACTTTTCTCTGTTGGGTAGCTAAACTGTAGCCTTTAGTCATTTGCCTATAATGCGTGTTTCAGAGAAGATGCTTAGTCCAAATTATTTAACAATGTAGCATTTTTCACTCACTGTTGATATTACGATATTACTGTTGTTGAACGTATTTTAGTAAATAATAGTTTACTATTATTACTAATACTTATTATCATTACTACTAATTTGCTTTGGGCTGGTGTTCGAATATCATCGAATAAAACTTGAAAAAATGAGGAAAGGTTTAAACACTCCTGCCACAGAGGACCTGCTCTTCAATACTAGTCACTATAAACGTATCTATGCAACCTCTCAGTATCTGAGACTGCACTTGCAAAGATCAGTAGAAAGGGAAACCATATTCACTCAAAGGTCCAACACTTCTTATAAGCCAAAAAGGAGGGTTGAAATACTGTCCTCTCGGGAGGATTGGTTAGAGAAGAAACAAACATAGATGTGAGAAAGTGAAAGAGAGAGAAAGAAAGAGGGAGTGGGAGAGAAAAACAGAGAGAGACAGACACAGGCAGGAAATTCAAGGCGAAGCTGGAGGTTACACCATTCTAAGGGAGTGACTCACAAAGGGACATACATCAATGATATGAGTCAACCCTCCTTAAATGTTCCCAGACAGAGAGATAAAAGCGAAGACACAGTAGAAGGAATGAAAGCAAAACAGGAAGGAAAGGAAAATGACAGCAGGACATCAAAGGACAGAGAGAAGAGAAGCACGTCCTCCTTTTGGGTAAGAAATCGGTTGATTGTCTCGTGACCTTAAGTGTATGAATATGCCCTGTGCCATTGCAGCAAACCCCATGAACTACCTGCCAAGTCCCGGCATCTTCTTACTGCCTGCAGAAACACTCCTGAGTGATCAGGATGCCCAAGCAATGAGATTATTAAACATCAGTTCCATTTTTGACTTTGAAATAGAATTTTATATGGTTCAGTGCAAAAGTCAGAAACCACACATTCCAGTCAAGAGGGCCAATAAAAACAATGTAAACCTAAATATATCATCATTTTTTCAGTATTTACTGGATCTACCACCTGCTTTTATTCCAGCTTCCATTCCCTTCAGCTTCTTGTAAACACCTCCAAAGTCCACATCCTGAAACTGTTTGAACTTTTTCATTTGTCCAGTTTTGGTTTTCTAAAGAAAATTGTATTTTTTTTAATCTGTATTCTATTCTCAGTAACACCTTCTTGAACAGCTACACGTCCTTTCAGACCCAGAGTGTTGAAGTGTCTTGTCACAGTTGAAGACGTGGCACAAAAACAGTGTATTATTTCAGTTCTAAAGCAAAAGTGAAGCTTGAATTTCTCAAAGATGTGTGGTTTGTCTGATGAGGGCAGTTGGCCTGGTGGTTATCAGGTTGTGCACAGTTTGTTAATAATATTTAACTCCAGTTTTTAACTCCAGTTTTGGAAACTCCTGTTTTTTCCACATAAATGCCCACATATTTTTCCTTCATTATAATCTCAAGAATCTACTCTAACCATTTTAGATGAATGTGTGAATGGAAAATAACATCAGTGACACTTTTGCGAACACACATCTTTGGGAAGACATATCTGTCATTTTTTGGTTTTAAGACGGGAAAGATTTAGCTCAAAAATAAGTGGACCATTAGATTTCATAATGAGCTAAACATTTAAGGGTTTTTGGTTTGATTTACCGTTAAAATATATGTTTGATGCTTTTTTCTGACAGTAAAATGGACAACCTAAACTGAGTGGCCCTTTGCAATGGGATGCTGGATGCTGACTTTTGCACAGTACTGTATTTAATGATTTAGCGGAAACTCATGACATATATGGAATATTGCTTTTTAGTAAAAGCACCACTTACGTGCGTCTGAATGCTGTGCGAATATCCAACCCCTCTACGGCTTGTGCCTCTGTAAAGAAATGGAGAAAAACCTCCTAATCTCCTAACTTTGTGTCTTTTTTTAGAGTGGTTCAGGGGAGCACAGCTTGGTTTGGTGATTTCCTTGCACAATCTTACTCGATTCAACTCATTAATTAATTGCCAGGCTTCGTAAGTGTGTATGAAATAAGGAAGTTCCAAATTGTAGTGGACACCTTCAGGACTAAAGGGTAAAGGAACATTTGGCTGAAGCTCTTATCCAGAGCAACTTCATTAGTTACAGGAACAGTCCCCGCTGGAGCAGCTGAGGGTTAAGTGTCTTGCTCAAGGACACAATGATAGAAAGTGGGGGTTTGAACCTGCAAGTGTTTTACCCACTTGGCTACAACCACTGTGTACTCCTGATACTCCTGATATAACTGTATAATCAGTGTAGCAGAGTTGCATTTTGGTCTCTGCAAAACTAATGTGATGATCACTTAAGCATAGATTTCACTCAGTGGTGACCACTTTGGTGTTTTGAGGTGTTTTGCTTATATTCTAGCACATACTACTGAGTACTTGTACTCCTAAATGGGATTTCTGAAAAGGTACATTGATGCAGAAACTGGTAGGTCAGAGCTCACCGTGCACAGCTAGGTCAAAATTACAGCTGTCAAACTTGTCTCTGGATGAAACCTCACACCGGTAACCACCAGCAAAGTTGGCCTTAGCTCCAATGATGTGCATCTCAAAGGTGTATACCTGGGAAATCAGGGAACAGTTCACAAATGGAACTTCATTAACATAATCCATCAAGCTTTGTTTGTGTATAACAATGAGTATAAAGGCACGGTCACAATTATAGAGCATTACTGTGAATGTATTGATGTATTTGAACCACAGACACTTCTGTGTTTCACAATATTGAAAGACATCAATGTATGCATACTGAAGCATAGCCATATCATACTACACAATAAAAACAACATCAAACAATTAAATTGAGGACAGTCAAAGCTAGAACAGCCATAGTGTGATCACAGCAGACCTTCGTGCTGCGCTCATAGTGTTCCTTGAGCTGCAGGTGTTTGCCTGACTTGCTGGCCAGATCCATCCACTTCCCTTTGAACCATCGGACCGTGGGCTTCTTCAGCAGAGACTCACCACATACCTTTGCCACAAAGGTGATATTCCCACCTGTAGAGCATAGAAAGGACTCTTTCTGCATCTCGCCTTTGACCTGGTGCATTTTTCACACTGTGTGCTGTGGTGTGTTCACATGTGTTTACAGTTTACACTTTCCCAAGTGAAGCATCTTGATCAAGAGCTGAAAATACATGGAGATGCCCACGTACCAAGTGGTCTTGTAATGTGTAAAAGGATCAAACACACATTGATAAATTTACACTACCAGTTCTCATCAACTGTCTAACCTTTCAAAGCTTGTATGTGCAATTTAAAACATGGCCTAGATGTAGCTAAAATAGCCATCACTCACCCACAGTCACCTCCCCGCTCTGAGGCTTCTCAGTAAAGAGGCCAGTCAGATCCTGCCGGGTGTCAGGTTGATGGCTTTCAGGATGGTCTGGTGACAGATGGGACAGATGTTAAGTGGTAATTTCTAATTGATTTATTTTGTTTGATTTAAAGAGGTCGTGTAGTAGTGTTTATTTCAAACAATATTGTCAGTAGATAATAAATAGTGATAGCAGTAGTAATATCAATAATAGTCACAGGAGATGTGCTTTCTTAGTCCAGGAAAGAAGAAATGTATTTACCATCATGAGCTCCAGTGTCTGGGGCTTGACCATTGGCCTCTGAAGTTTTGGCTGGTTCTGCTGGAGCCTCTTGTGGGGCATCTGATGGAACATCCACAGGGGGTGCTTCATCTGAAGGGGTCTCTTTTGCTGGAGCTTCAGCTGCTGCCTTCGCCGGTGCTTTGGCTGGAGAACATTACAAAAACTTCATGCAATATGCTGAACTGATTGATTAGCAACGTTTCCACCTCTAAGACCCTGCAATAAGGGCCCTGTTGAAACTGTTGAAGCATCCAAATCTGAAAGAGTTCACATACTTTTCAGCAGTCCTGACTGGATTAAACTATCCCAGACAAATCAGTCTACAAGGCTTCAAAAGAACTGACGAGTAATTATACCATAGCAGCACCCAACTAGATTTGATATGACTGCTAAATAAAGCCTCTGAAGTATTTATTCCTCAAATAGGTTAGCAATGGTTTGAACTCTTTTGTTATCGGTTTTTCCACGAACACCCTCTCCTGCTGTCAAGTGCCTCTTAGGGGAGTAACCTCTAGATCCAAAGGTGAAGGTCATTGATGTTTGGAGTGAGCCATTGCTGGAAGAGGTCTGGTATTCATGGTTCAGCTCATGGCAGGCTTTTTCTGAGAACTGACCCAGAAAGGCACGCCGATTTCGCTTGGCTTTGTGTCCACAGCATCAAAATGGGTACAATTCAAGATGTGTGTGAAATTCTCAATTAAATTTAGTAAGATCTGCCAACAAATAGTGCTGATTGTGTGTAGTACTGGTGGCTGTTACACAAGCTAAACAGTGCAGTTTTACAGGGAGTTCCACACAGTGCACAGTGATAAGGGTCAAGGTATGATGGTCCAAAGCTGGAAGGTGTCACACAGAGTGAGGTGTTGGTCAGCCAATGTGACAGTGATGCAGTCGGGATACAAAGTGCAAGTGTGAAACCCACCTTCTGCTTCTTTGACCTTAAGCTCGAATTTCACTTTTGAGCCCCCAGCGATAACAGCATACCCTGCTGCATCTTCTGGGGCAGCATTGTTTATGGTGAGGGAGTGCTTGTTGCCCTCTGCTGATATTATGTATTTGTCACTGGATGTGATGTCTTTAGCATCCCGCTGCCATCTTACTTTGGTATCTGCTTTCTCTGTCTCTGCTTCGAAAACCACCTTCGCCCCAGCCTCAGCAGTCTGACTTTTTGGTTTCTTGATGAAGGCAGACACTGGGGAGGGCAGGGGTGATGAGGGAGAAGAGTTGAGATATAAAAATAGTGCAAGCATTACTCATGTCCATGCCTTTCCAAAGTGGGATGGAGGTGGGACAATTGTTTAAATCAAGGAAGGTTCATTACACATACAGGCCAGGCCAATTTAAAGCACAAATGGCACTGAGGGATCAATAAGAGTATCGATAAGTATCGGTACCGATAAGCAATATCAGTATCGATATCAGTATCGGTACAACCCTAACTGTACCATCCTTACATATGAGATGGACACCGATTTATACATCTTACATTTGAATGAGAACTACATGACTGTGCAAATATCCTAGGTATCTGTGAAAATAATATTTTGATGGGCAGTGAGTGTTATTTTCACTTTAATATTACTAAATATACTAAAAGCACTTGGAACTGACAAGCCCTATTCATTGCAACAACAAACTATAAAACAAAAATCTTAACTCATTTTCTGAGTGCTGATTTTGTATGCTAATGGCTTGTCCTCTCATTGGCTGTCTCAGGAGGTAGGGTAGGGCCAGGGGGTGTGGTCATATAATCAGTATCAACCATACAAGAATTGTGCAACCCAGAAACATTCAAATTCACTTTGGAAGTACTTCTGTTTACCACCAAGAAAAAAAAAACAACAAGATTTCTTTCTGGTAAAAGGCATCTCAGCATTATGATAGCATCCAGCTATTGGTGGTTAGTATTCGCATTTCATAGCAGCTCATTAGACTAAATACATCTGAAGATATTTGATCCTCAGAATAGATATTCAAGTAACATATGAGACACACCAATCATGTTTCCAGGTACTTATGCATGGCTGTTTGTAATTTGTGTATGCGGGAATGTAAAGGACCAAAGATCCTGATTTAGGAACCCAATTCAGTTATAACACTTGTGAGCAAATTACATGGGAAGATTAACCCACCACGCCACCCCCGACTCCAAAACTCAAGGTCAAAGTCAAAGTAAACGTTGTTGTCTTCTCGGCTACATACATGTATGCAATGAGACGAGATGCGTCGCTCCATATTTTACAGAATACAAAAAGACACACAGAATACACATATAAACATAAACTACAAATATGAACTCTAAACTAAAATGTGCAATTAGTGCAATTAATGGGTCATTTTTAACATCCAAAATTGCGTAAATATTGCATCAGTAGCCGAGTGGAAAGCAAACAGAATACAAGAATCTAAACAATGTGATTTACATGTGCAAATGATCGGCAGCTGTTCAGTAAAAATACACAGTCAGTCTACGCTGAGACAGTACAAAACCAGTTACAGTAAAAGCCTGAACTATCAATAAAATATTAGTTACATTAAGGAATGGACTGCATTAATTGAATACATAACTGTAATGGACTTCAGTGTAAGCCCAATAAAGAGTAATTCATTTGAATTAATATGCTTGATAAAACATTTAGCGACTTGGTATTACAATCGCTTGAAGATTGACCTGCATGCAAAAACTGCAAATTTGCACATCAAACTTCGATCAGAATCAGAATCAGAATCAGAGAACTTTATTTATCCCGGAGGAAATTGTTCAAATGTACATTGCAAAACATTTGAAGGACTAATTCTGCTTCATAATTTAAGTTCATACAATGGAACTGAACAATGGAAAAACAAATTAACATTGTGGTTCATCTATAACCTGTGAATGCCAACAATACTAAGGTTCTGCTTTAAACTAGGGGTGGCATAATATCACTGATAATGATACTGATATTGCAACCGTGAGAATCTGTCGATACTGATACCAGTCTAATACTTTTAGGTTTTTTAGATTTGTTAATAATACTTTTGTTTAGGCGCACTTTGAGTCTGAAATGGCTCTTTTTATTTAATTATGGTGTGCTATGTACATTATAAAATTTGATTTTCTGAACCCATATAGTGCACAATAGGTCCATAATGGAATTCTGCATAAACGGATGAATAATGGCTCTTTGTAAGACATAGTATCCACTATTTACGTGCAGGAGCCTGTATTTTAATTCCTACATAGTGCACTGTAGGGAGCCATTTAAAACACAGCTGTTTGTGTTACTCGTGTCCTGTGTTTCTCTTTATGGCATGTTGCTCAATGTTTACTTAAGCATTTGCGTGATAGTTCAGGTTTTTCCACTGTCCTGATATTTAACAGCTAATAGTTCTACAAAGTCTAAAGCATTATCAGGGTTACAGGTGGAACAATAGCAACAGCTGCACAATTATTTAAAGATATGGCATGCATGAAATAACTGCACCAGCCAAGATGACCACTGGTCCCAACTTGGAGCTCACACTATATCTGAACACTTCTTGTTCCTCTTTTAATCATTGCCTATCTTTGGGTCTTTGCTTTTATTTTTGGCCTGACTTTAAGAGGAGCTGGGGGCAGGGGTCACAGAATGGCTTAGACTGCCTTTAAATATACACAAAACTTGTTGGCAGTTTTGATATTTTAAATGCTATAATTAAGATATAGCAATTTAATTTTTCTTTTTATTGCCCAAGATCACTGCTGCATGGAGAATAAGGAGTAGAAAAACTGGACCCCTGAGCTAAATGGGTATGATAGGAAATGTGGGGACCAGGATCTTCATCAATAAAATCAATAATATTTTATCAAATCATTTCTTTATTTAGATAATTGGATTTTTCTAGACTTTTCTGGGGAACAAGTTCCTATGACTATGTTTGTAGCTCTCATCTGAGTGAAGACAACATGGTTTGATAAAGTGTAATATATACACAAGCTCGCTTTTGTGAAGCTCTGATTTTCAAGTAATTGATTACTGCTTGTGTGAGAGTGCTGTGCTCTCAAAATATAATTCAGGAGCTTTGCTATGTGTTGACATCCAAGGTTACAGCCACAAACCTTCTGGATCTATTCTTGTCATTGTTGTCATTCTGATGCTTGCAGACTGGTGAATCTCGCTACTCCATTCTGACGACACATCTAATATCATTATAGCATTAACGAGTTTCAATTTGACATTCACTAGCAATGATTTCTGTGTTTTTGGGAACAAAGCGTGTTTATTTTTTACATTTTATTACGCAAAAGTCTAATGTTGCTATGGAGATGGTTATCCCTATTTACTACTACTTAGCAGCTTAGTAAATATGTGATGCTTAGACTGTAAACGTCTATCACTGCATATTATATACTGTATGCATACCCATGAGTTGAAATTTTTTTCACGCTGGCCTATACAAATTCTGAAATAAAGTAAATTGGCATCTTATAATCACGTGTTCTTTCTGTGTATTTAACCCATTTATCAAGTGAAGCAGCGGCCAGGGAGTAGTGTTTGGAGATGGTACCTCAGTGGTGCAACTAGCTGTCCTGGGATTCGAACGTACAACCTTCTCTTCGCAGGGGAAACTCCCTAACCACCAGACCACCAGCAAGAATAAGACACCTTCAAATTATAATGATACACAAACAGCATGACAGTGTTTATGTGCTAGATTTTAAAAACAAATCTATAGAAAGGCTTAAAAGGCTGCTTCAAAAATTCAGGAAAAAATTCAGGCTGCCAGGATTAAAAGAAAACTTACTCTTTGAATCTGACACCCACTAATGAAAATTTCTAGATTTCTGGAAACAAAGTGTTCACAGGGTGTTATTTCTACGACCACCAGCTTTGTAAAGCAAACAAACACTGGTTGTTATTAATGAACTGGTCAGCCAGTAAGCTGTATTTGCTGCTTTTAAGAGTGGAGTGATGTCAGTGGCTCACATAATAAATGTCTACATTATATGAATCAAGCATCATGTCATGGCTCGGCCAGTGGCCGTTAGGGGTCACTGTTTTTGTTCTGTTTCTTATTGAGTTTTGGGACTTTTATTTTGACTGCCATGTCTGTTTGTGTTCACCTGTCACGTTTTTCACCTGATTCGGGTTTTCTTCACTGATTACGGTTGTATTTAAGTTCTGTTTGTGTGGTCCAGACCATCTGTCCATCTCCTCATTTCTAACTTATGTCACGTTTGTGTTTGCAGTGGACTTTGAGCCAGGTTTTTGTTTTCTGTACACGTTTCACATTTAAATAAAGATCCTGACATCATGGATGCCTGCCTGCCTTGTCCCTGTCTGCCCCGAGGTAAATCACGGACGCGGGTTAAGTTCAGTTCAGACCTACATTGGATCAAATTGGGAATAAATGGTCCAGTTGCCACCATCTAATTAGATATGAATCGGAAATGTTAAATTCAGTAAATTCATAAGAAACACAACACACTCACTAAATAACTCATGTGACTGATTGCTAGCAGTGGCCTGGCATTTTTCAACATAAACATGCTCTTTTTGCACCAAAGGCGATTTATGCTTGTTGAATATGGCTTTCTAAATCACCTAAGCAGCCTAGATCATGGGATTCTCTTAACTGATACATTATTAATATATTTGATCCTTTCTTCATCTGTCTCCCACTCATAAAGTTTTTCTACTTATGTAATATAGACGTTTAAAATCTGAGACACTAACATTGCTCCACTGATGAATACAGCTCACGGGTTAACCATCTCCATAGTAGTCTCAGCCTCAGACGTCACGCCCATGGAACGTTGGTTAAACGTCTGATGCATATGGTACACTTAACTGGAAACACTTCAGGAATGTCGAAGTCGTCATCTGA
>JBBPCW010000039.1:14216481-14230415 GCA_037974425.1 Phenacogrammus interruptus | reverse complement strand
CCACTGTCCCGCAGCGCGAGCCACTGTCCCGTGACACTACGGGACAGTCAAAGCGTTGGCACGGGACACTGTCTTACGTGCGTGACACTGTCATATAATAACGTAACAGTACAGGACACTAAATGCTGTAACTGCCTCTCGAGATATTTTATTCCTAGCTCGTTATTATGAAGTAATTTATTTACAGTTTTGCTGTACAACCTTGTTATTTGTAGTATTAGTATGTTTACTTTTAAAATGTGTTCTGTGGCATCACATTTTATGTCTGTGTTTAAGGGACGGCCCGGTTGGCACATCGAGTGCTCGGCCATGGCTGGTTCCATTCTGGGAGCATCTATGGACATTCATGGAGGAGGATTTGACCTGCGCTTCCCTCATCACGACAATGAACTGGCACAGTCTGAGGTGCGGAGAATTATTTGTTCCTGAAAATGATTCCAATAACATCAATATGGACGAATTATAATTGCTGCGATGTTTATACAGGCCTACTTCGAGAACAATCACTGGGTGCGCTATTTCCTGCACACGGGTCACCTGACCATAGCTGGCTGCAAGATGTCCAAATCGCTGAAAAACTTCATCACCATCAAAGATGCCCTCGCCAAACACACAGGTACTGGTTCTACAGGATTTTGTTTTAATAATAATTCAGGCCTGTTCTTTATTTAATGTTATTATGTGTCAGATTATGGAGTTTAATCTACGTAGAAGTTATACTTTATGATCAATAGAAATGGTTTTGCAACTAAACATACATAAAATTGCATTATTGTATATTATTGTTTGTATTTGTTCTATTAGTGCGTTAAATAGCTTTTTAAAATCTAATTTTATGGATACTGAAGATTTTTGGACAGTGCTGTGTGTATTTATATAGTATCAGTAGTTTAGTATTGTTTTACTGAGCAGTGCTGTATCTATGAACAGCCAGGCAGCTGCGTCTGGCCTTCCTGATGCACTCATGGAAGGACACACTGGACTACTCCTGTAACACCATGGAGTCAGCTATTCAGTATGAAAAGTTCTTGAATGTGAGTTTACTTTCCGCATCAGCACTGTAACATTCAAGCAAATCTGCTGTTATCCGTTATACAGCCTGATGGACTCACAGGGGTCTATGTGTAGTAATGCAGAACAAATGTCTCCATAGGAATTCTTCTTGAACGTTAAAGATGTCCTGAGGACTCCGACTGACATCACCGGTCAGTTTGAGAAATGGGAAGCAGAAGAGATAGAACTGAACAAGAGGTCAGTGACATGTCTTACCCACTATCTGATAAGAAACACAGATTTAGAGCTGCGTGTTATGGAAAAACATCTATTGTATATGTATATTGTTTCATACTGCAATTGAATTATGCATTTAAATATACTAAAATGATTGTCACGTCTGGGGGGGGCTAGTCCCCCTCGGACGTGCATAGCCTCGGGGCATGGACCAGACAGAGAGGCAAGGATCCATGCTGATACTTCTTTATTCACAAAAAATAACAAGAAACAAAACCTGGCACGATGGCCGCAAGAAACAAGAACCAGAATACTCAGAAACGGGTACCAGACTAGGCAGGAACGGGGTAAAATGAGGCGGTGGACTCATGGTGTGTGTCAGAACTTAAATACAAAGCACAATCAGACCCTAAACACAAGACAGGTGAAAACACAGGAACACATGACACGAGCACTACACATGAATCCAATCAAAATAAAAGTCCCCAGAACACAGAACAGAAAAACGAAGCAAAAAGCAGAACAAGAAGAAAAAACCCAACAGAAAAGCAGTGGCCCTCAGCAGCCACTGACCGAACCGTAACAATGATATTAGCAAGTGGTCAGGGATTGTTTTTAATACCTGTTATTTTGATGTTCATTATTAGGTAGAGGCTCACATTTTTATTGTTTTATATAATTATTGTGATATTGTGATAATGATTAATAAATGATGGATCATACATCATTTGTGCTCAGTGTAAGGATTTTAATATAAATCTAATACAAATGAATACACAGAAGCTTAATAGAAATTCTCTGTTTGCTGCGATGTGTTCATGCCTGAACATACATTCAAATATAAGAACAACATTAGAATGTTCTGCTTCATGTGTAGTTTCAATGAGAAGAAGGAGGCAGTTCACGAGGCTCTGTGTGACAACATTGACACCCGTTCAGCCCTGGAGGAGATGAGGGGTCTTGTGGGCCAAAGCAACGCCTACATGGCTGCCAGGAAGAGTGCCAAACTTCTGCCAAACCGCATGCTGCTCCAGAGCATCGCCCACTACCTGACTGACATGTTCAAGGTAAGCTGACAGATCACCGAAAAACTAAAGACAATTACAGAATTAATGGTGAGGAGAAAAAAAGTACTCTCTGGGACCACAAAAAATTCTGTTTACTTAAATATGCAAAACAGTGACTGCCTGATACTAAACTGCATGCTGTACCTTATTGTACCTTACTGTGTTGATACAAAAACGTAGGTACGAAAAAGAGACGATTGCAGTTAGAATCACATAGAAACGAGAGACTTATGGTCTATGATCTGGGAAAAGGTTTCATTTTAAATGTGGTAGAGTGACTGATGGGTGTTCTTTGTTAGTAAAGTGGTTTATTTAGTAAAAATCTTGTGAAACATGAAAATGGAAGACACCGTTTAATGTTGAACAGCAAGACTGAGGCTAAAAGTGCGCACTTAGGTGTTTTTTTAATGTTGCTAATGTGCCTTTTTACAGATATTTGGGGCCATTGAGGGAACAGAACCTATTGGATTCCCTGTTGGAAGAAACGGCCAAAGTGCTGATGTAAGTAAAAGCAGCATGATCATCTACAGCAGAGGTCCCCAAACACTGGTATCAATCTGTGAGTCATTTGGTACCAGGCCTTCAGAAAGACAGAATAATTGGTATCAGATATACATCAAAAAGTTTGCTTAGAAGCTAGCAATAATGTGTTGAAAATATTGTTTTACATGAAACTGCTTTGTGGCAGAAAAAGGTTGCGGGCCACTGATCTACAATGTTTTTCTCTCAGAATCAGGAAACGTTTTTGATCGCAGAGGAAATTGCTTATATTATGAATGCACAGAGACAAGAACAAAATAAAATATAAATATTATAGGTACTGCTGGCTATGAAGACTATAAAGTGAAAGTGGCCATTTGTCATACGTGAACACACCACAGCACACAGTGTGAACAGCATGAAATACTTTCTCTGCATTTAACCCATTCACCAAGTAAAGCAGGGGGCAGCTACGACTACAGCGCCCAGGAGCAGTGTGTGGGGACGGTACCTTGCTCAGGGTACCTCAGAGGAGCCTAGTGGTCTTGGGAATCGAACCCAGACTTCCTGGTTGCAGGGTGAATGCCCTAACCACTAGGCTACCAGCTGCCCCAGCTACTATAGATAAATACCTTATATTTCACTGAATTACTACTAACACTGATGGTAGTTAGGAGTGTATTATTGCACTTAGAACAGATCAGTAGTATATAAGTAAAACTGACATATGTAGTGATATTCACATGGGAAGAATAATATATTTCGTTTTTTTCATGTGTATCTGTGCAGTTGTTATATTAATGTTTCCTTGTCTGGTGTGTCCTGCAGCTGGAAAGTACTGTAATGCCTTACCTTGAGGTGCTATCCGACTTTAGGGAAAGCGTCAGAAAAATCGCTAGAGAACAAAAAGGTAACTCTTGATTTTCTATCCCATTAAATAAACATAATAAAATTGCTGAATGGAGACTCTTGACTTTGTCCGTCTGTAATTTGTTTCAGTTACAGAGGTGTTACAGCTGTGCGATGCAGTCAGGGATGACATTCTGCCTGAGCTAGGAGTCCGATTGGAAGATCATGAAGGTAATTTTCATAGTATTGGTTTCAACAAGATCTTGCACGTGACATTCATTCAGTGTTTGAGGGGGTGATTTATTATGCCACTGCAGGAGCTTGTCACAGCTACTTCCAAAATTACAGTTTTGACTCCAAAAACTTTTCTGTCATTTTTGCATAATTACGTGTTAAGAAACAGAGGGCTTCCCGACGGCTCCGCCTTCTAAGTGTTGGACCCAGCAAAAGGAGATTGTAAGATTGTACCACAGTTATCTATTGCTGACAGCATCCTTTTTTGACTGACGGGAGAAAATTGGGGTGGGGGAATTGGTTAGAATCAGAATTTTTTAAAATCATTTTATTGTAGTAATGAGCATTATTAGATTACTAAGGTTCAAAAGACAAGCTCCTACTATCTCTTTAGGTAATTGACACTACACTGTGTTCACAAGCTGTGGCATGGCAGGGTTAGTTTTTGTAAATTGCAAAGAATTCTCCTTGAGTGCATTAAAGCCCCCCCCATTCATTGCTTTCATTGCTTTCATTGCTTGTCCTTAAGAATAAAGAAAAGCGAACAGCGATGAAGTTTGGTTTATCATGGAGGTATAATTGAATGGGAATTGTTAATTTATTTATTATCCAATTTGTGAAGGGCTCCGTACAGTGGTGAAGCTAGTGGATAGAGAGACTCTACTGAAAGAGAAGGAGGAAAAGAAAAAGGTAATTAACATCATGTGTGTGGTTTTGATACCACTAATGCAACTCGTACCACTGTTTTTGCTACATGTGGCAGTGTCCTACACATTGTATTAATTTTTTTGCATAATTGATCAAAAAATTACTTATTGTGCCTCTGTAAATGACCCTTTGTGCACTCTGGATAAAATTTGCATTGAATTTCAATGGAAAAATGACAGAGGAGCTTGTCGGAAAACCTCCTTTATTCCTGTAGAGAGAAAATACCAGAAACACTTTTTAACATTTAAAATGAAGGTATCACTGCATATATTGTTTTTTACTTTTATGCTTTTAGTTTTTATGTATAAAAACTAGGCTAGTGTGTTGCTTGTGAAATTTTATTTATTCAAGGAAAACATTTTAGAACTTGTGGGGGGGGGGGGGTTATACATTGTATTTTAATGTTATAAGATCACAATAATCTTCTAATTTTGAACTACAAAAAAAAAAAAAAGAATAAAAATAAAATACACTTTTTTTTTATTTTCAAAAGCCACAGGGAGCTGCAACTTAAGGATGAAAGAGCCACAGGTTGCCGACCCCTGCTGTATATGATCTGAATGATTTTACTACACACCATATTCATATTCACTTTTTTACATTATCTAAAACAGCAGACTGTGCTACTTTTATATTTATTAATACTGGAGGTGAGCGCTATCATTTATTCCACTTTAATAAATATGCTGCTCAAACTTGTGTAGGCTGAGCGCAGGAAAGAAATGGTGAGACGCTGCTCAGCTCATGAAATATTTATTGCAGGCTTTGGAGTGAGTTGGAGTGTATGACAGTCTGCAGAATTGGACTCAACTTACACTCTGGTCATTATCCTGGTCTTGAATTACAGTTGCCTGTAATAATTCCCTCGCATGTAGTCTATTGTGCATTTCAAAAAATGTATTAAAAGTAATACTGAAATGATTTGCTCCTTTGATTGATAGCTAGAGGATGAAAAGAAAAGGAAAAAAGAAGAGGCAGCCAGAAAAAAACAGGAACAAGAGGTGAGGAGAGCTATGGTTTACCGAATGTAAACGAATGCTTTCTTTTATAAGAGGCATTTCATTCAGAGAAATACGTGTAAATGTTTTATCCGTCTCATAGATGGCCAAACTGGCGAAGATGAAGATTCCGCCTGGTGAAATGTTCCGCTCAGAACCGGACAAGTATTCCAGTTTTGATGACACGGTAATGTAGCAGTGAAATAATTAAGCAGTTAAACCAAGCTGTTAATTTTACACTACGTTACATTACATTATAATCGTTTGGTAGATGCTTTTATCCAAAGCGACAAACAATAAGAGGACAGTTTGACTTGGGGCTGGGCAATTTGGCCTAAAATCAAAATCTCGATCAGTTGAACATGTTAACTCGATTACGATTAATGAACGATTATTTAAATTTTTTTTGCCCTCATAGTTCACTGACACGTTGCTCAGCTGTCTCAGTGTTTAAGCTCTCCATGCTCGACATGTCGGCGGAATAACGTAATATAACGGAGCGAGGTCACGTGAATTGAAATAATCGACCTGGAAAAATTTGATCGATTATAGGTTCTGAATGTCGATTTCGATTACTTTTCGATTATTCGCCCAGCCCTAGCTTTACATAATTGTTTTGGGAGTATCCGATGAAAAATGGGTAATATGCTAATCTCTACATTTTTGCGCAGGGTTTTCCCACACATGACGCAGAAGGGAAGGAACTCAGCAAGGGACAGACCAAAAAGCTCCGCAAGCTTTACGAAGCACAGGAAAAACTGCACAACGAGTACCTCCAGTCCACGCAGAACGGAAGCTGAAAATGCCAGGAGTTTGAGTCCACCAGGACCTGCAATCCGCCCATAGTGTCTACTCTGCTCATGTCCTGTGGTGGTCGTTCCATGTAAAACTGCAAGACTTTCAGACGTCATTTGTGGGTCCTGGTGCTGAGCTATGGCGACGTTCATGGTCTTAAACATGTAATAGGAAAGGGAGGCTGTCATTTCAGTGCAGCATGAACAGCATTGCTTTGGGGATATGATGAACTGAGGCTTCGATTTAAAAGCAGGGGTGGGATGCGGAAGAATGGCGTCAGTTTTGAAATGCTGATGGCCTTTTATATCTGAAGGGTTTTTGATGATCAACAAAGTAATTGCAAAAATGGTTTAATCAGTGTTCATGTGACAATGTTCGGGTAGAATATTGTTATGGGTGGGATATTAATCAACTGCTAATTGTGATAAAATGTAAAAAAAAAAAAAAAAATTGCAAATTTTCTCTAAAGCAATGTTTGCCAGAGAGTGAAGACCAACGAGCTGGTGAGTGTAAACTGCATAATGACGACAGGTATGATTTACATGCTATTGTAATCATTTATAACAAGAAGACTGTAAGAAGGAGGCAGGGACTTTTTAATAACTGTGTGGGAAGGAAATTTATGCCAGAGGTTTCAAGGGATTCTATGGAAATCTAAAACAATATAAATAAATGCAAATAAATAAATAAGTAAAATCGGGATATGGGCATTGCCCAGTCCTGTTCAGTTTGTAGGCTGACGAAATCAAATAGCATAGGATTTTGATAGATGTTATCTCCGAAAATACTGTTTGTACTTTGGCGTATGTGTTAAATGTCTACAAAAAGAAGAAGGGCCTGAAAATAAACAGAAAATGACAACAAAAGGTCTTTTGAGTGGTGTTGAGTATGAATCGAGCTGTGTCACACATCAGATGTTCTGAAATGGTGCTGTACACAGTCAAGAAAAATATGGAAAGAATTAATTTTGTTATCTTTGTTTTGTCTCCATAGATAAAAGCTGATCACCAGAGTTTCATTCATATTACCTCTTATTCCTTTATCTTGGATTATAAACCGATGCATACACACTGGTCTCATGTCTGTCTGTTTCATGCTCATTCATTCATCTTTATATTGATGTGTCAGGTAGCTTTAGGTTATAGTCTTGCTATGAATTGTGGAATACAACTGTTATGAGCCTTATGATGCATGAATTTTGGTTTAACTTTATTGCACATCATTGCATTGTATTGCTTTTACCTCCCTCCCTTTGTGTTCACATACATGGAGGGTTTATGTACCTAAAATGGCCATGATTCATTTTTGATTGGACCATTATCCAACCTAATTTAATCCCTTTAAGCTAAAGAATTTTTTTTATTATTTCCCTTTTCAGGAAATAAATACAGGGAATAAACAGTGATGTTGCCTGACCAACATGGAGAGACGATATTCAAGTTTGAGCTATAATGGTTCTTGGTTCTTTCCTGTGATGTCAAGCATGACGTAAAGGGAACTAAATAACAAATGCTTTTTAGCTCACGCCTGAATATTTTCTCTCCCATGTTGGTCAGACAACATTGGTTCTAGCCTGTAACCTTAAGGAATTTTCAGTGAGTGCATGAGTGCAGTCAAGTTTATTTATATACCATCATATACACAAGGTCATTAAATATGCTTTAAATGTAAAGAATGAAAAATTAAGAATAAAAACAGTGGGTAGCAACTTAACAAAATAAAACAATACATAGAACATTAATACAAAGATTCAAAGTGTAATGGAAGTGCAGATCTGTGAAAGAAGTCAGGGGCGAATGGTGCAGTCCTCACCATTGCACCAGTGCACTGAGAATATTTGTGAGTTTCCTGTTAAAATTAAAAATGGGAAAGTGACAATCTGGTCATACGTGAACAGCACAAAATGCATCCTCTGCATTTAACCCATTCACCAAGTGAAGCACTGGGCAGCTACAAACACAGCGCCTGGGGAGCAGTGTGGGGAGACGGTACATTGCTCAAGGTACCTCAGAGGTTCCTAGTGGTCTGGGAATCGAACCCATGACTTCTTGATCACAGGGCGAAGGCCCAAACCACTAGGCCACCAGTTGCCCCATATTGTAGGGGGGCACCAGTCTTATCTGGAAAAGGCCAAAGTCGCTGATGGAGCCCACAGCTGGTGGTCTAGTGGTTAGGGAGGCAATCGGTTTGAATCCCAGGACTGCAAGTACCATCTCTGAGGTACCCTGAGCAAGGTACCATCCCCACGCACTGCTCCCCGGGCGCTGTGTTCCTGGCTGCCCGCTGCTTCACTTGGTAAATGGATTAAATACAGAGAAATAATTTGGTGCTGTTCACACTGTGTGTGGTGGTGTGTTCACGTATGACAAATGGACACTTCACTCTTATTATTTACACTTAATCAACTGTTTAAAGACTGAGACCAACTGAGCAAACAAACAGGAGAATCACTGGAAGTTCCCTGCAGGCACACTGTGGATAAGATCAGGATCTTCTTCCCCATGACCTCACAGTCCTTGCAGGCAAGTGTAAGGATCTTAAAGACTTTCACAAGAGCCAGATTGTGATGGCTAGAGCATCTCCAAAATGGCAGGTCTACTGGGTTTCCCCCAGTATGTAGAGGATACTACCCACTACAAATTACCCAAGGAAGAACCATTGGTGAACCAGTGCCAGGACCATGTGTGCAGACCATGGAGCAATGGAAGAGAGTGGCCTGGACTCATAAATAATTTCTTTAATATCATGTGGATCTCTGAGTGCAAGGGCATTGTTTACCTGAGGAAGAAGTGACACCAGGATGCACTATGAAATGACGCCCACTGCACCCTAAATAGTGCCCTATAAACTATTTAGAGACAGGATATTCTACAGTATTCTGCATTATTTTTATGTAGAAATCACAATCTTCTGATCTAATTAGTGCCATTTAGTGTCCTCACATCTTTTATGAGTCTACATTTAAAAATGAAGTCATTAAGGGGGGTGGATTAATAAAGGTTTGTCTTATCTTTAAGTTTGTGTGAAAGTTCTCCTCCTTAGTTGAGGAGGGCCTGGGTGAAGCCTTACTTAGGTCCCTGGGGATTGTTTAATTAAATGTATTATTTTCAACAATCAAAATTGGAAGACATTTTATACTGCAGTAGAGTGATGTCAGAAACAGGAAAACACCAAGCTTTTAATAGCAGTTGATTATAAATGATGCACAGGTTTCTAAACTGTGCCCTTTCACATCAGTGACAAATCTTAAACTTAACTGTGAATGTGATAAATATCTGCTTTTTTTAAATACAGAAAAAAAAATCATGCACATATTTTTCCTGTGTTGGGTGTGTATTTAAAGACGGTTTTGCTGGGGTGAGGGCTCTGTGCGACCCAGTCAAGTTCTTCCACACCAAACACATCCAATCCATGTCTTTATGGAGCACAGTTATGCAGGAATAGAAAAGGTCCTTCCCCAAACACAGTCCACAAAGCTGGAAGCAAAGCGTTCTCCAAAATGTCTTAAAGGAAAGTGCCCTTTACAGTCACACAGTGTGAACAGTGTGAAATTCATTTTCTGCATTTAACCCATTCTCAATTGGAGCAGTGTGTGGAGACAGTCCCTTCCTTAAGGTGCTTCAGTGGTGCCACCAGCAGTCCTGGGATTCAAACCCACATCCCTCTAACCCACTAACCACCCAGTCACCAGCTGTATAAGGTGGGCTCCTGCTTGGCTGGAATTAAAATGTGCAGGCACCTTGGCCCATTCCAGATAATACTGGTGAGTCCTAACACATGTTTTCATTTTGGCATTCAGATGAGGCTGCACTTTTCTCCTCTGCTTTCTTTTAAATATCTGTGTTTCCATCATGATTTGCTTGAAGCACCACTATGGTGTGGTGAAACATTAAGATTACACTTCACTGGAAGTAAGGGGCTACTTGAATTCAATTTATATGGGATCCATATAGTGTACGTTGTAAGTTAAACTAAAAAGTGGAAGCGCCCCCTGTGGATGGCAGTGAGAAGTGCACCATGTGACATGACTCCTGTTCTTTAATGTTAATTTAGAAATATGGGCGGTGCTCTTGCCACTTTATAACAGAGACCACAGTCACAGCTGAGTTTCTCCCCTGGACTGAGGTCACTACACCACGCACACTGCTGCTGCTTTCAGTTTAGGCTCGGTAAAGCTGCCAGGTGGACGATAGGAGGTTTTCCTCTGCTTTAATGGCTCTCTAACACTCCTCAGGCTTCGAACTGGTGGAAAAGCAGCAGTAGATCCAACTCCTGCCTCTTGGGCTACTGGACCAGACGGAGATATGGCTGTTGTAACTTGTCGAGTTCAGTATCTTGAGGATACGGATCCATTCGTGTGTACCAACTTCCCCGAGCCCAGGAGACCCCTTCAGTACGAGCTGAACGAGAACCTGCTCCTGAACGAGCAGATCGCTGGAGTCCATAAGCTCCTGCAGGCGCCTCTGAAGGTAAAGTACCTGCTCCTCTCTTTCTTCAGTTTATCGGGAGGTTGTTACCAAACTGTCGAGGTGTTGGGTCATATTTACTCTACATTCATAGAGTTACGAAGTAATAAGTGCTGATACTCCATGACCAGAACAAGGAGGTCACAAAGAGAATTTACACAGCATTGTAAACGTTGACCACACAGAAACCACATTTCCACTAAAGGCGAATATGATTTGCTTTTGTTCTTGTTTCAAAACACTGAAGCACACAGCAAACGACAAAGGGAGACTATATCAGGGATGTAATGTTTATATATGCATCCTTATAGTTACATCTGAGAAAGTTTGTTTAGTCACACATATGATGTTTGTGTGTTTATTTTTTTCTGGTAATTGCTTTTATAATCTGTGGGAGTGTGTCTGTGTAAAATGTGCATGTCACTAGTATTCAATACACTATTGACCACACTTGATTCAAAGTTACAACCGAAAATGTTTGGGGAAAAAAAGTTAATATATTTATAAAAAGTTTATTATACTTTGGAAAATACACAACACTCATACAATTAAAACAGTGATGTTAAGAGCACAGTGTTCATGTGTGACTGTTTCATCCAATCAGAAACTTAATTTTGAGTGAAACTGCTGGAATACAGCACAAAAAAAGCTGCTCTACAAACACTACTGTACTCACAGCGCATACAGAAGCATTTCTCATTTTTTACACATCTCACACTGCAATAGTTGATAAAGGTTCATAAAAGGTGTGTGTATATGTGTGTGTACATATGTATGTGTGTACTTCTATGTCATATCTATAAATCTGGCCTGCCTATTTGACTGAGAAAGAGACATTAGCTTCTTTCTCCGCTTTACAAAGGTGGGCAAATGACAGGAAGCTGCTGTAGTGATTAGAGTTAATATCCTGGCAAAATGTTTTTTTGGAAAATAAAAGCCCTTTACTGGTTTACGTGCTCTTGACTCCTAATCGCGATGGTGGAGATGGAGCGCACTGGGAGTTTTGTTTGAAATGCTGATCTCAGTTGATGTGATAAAGCCTACACAGCTGTTTACATTGTTGTTGATGATTAGTAACTGACCTGCCGCCCTGCTGACAGACGTGTGTGAAAGGTTTGTCGAGTAGTAGTAGGAGGTAGCTGACTCAATGACCGCCTGCTTATTGCTTGGTCTCATTGTAGTGGAGGGCAAGCCTTCTGAATGCCGCCAGTCAGTTCATGCAGGGCGTGCCAAGCCACATTACCTCATTCAGCATCCCTGTACACAAGATAAAGCGCCCACAGATGGAATTCTTTGCAAGTATTCTGGTCCGTTCCTTCGCCAGCCTTGAGGAATGTTGTCAGGCATGATGTCCTAGAGAAGCGGAAGAATGATCACAGAAGGAACTGAAAGTAATGAGGGATCCACCCTAGCTGGCACTAGTGACAAGGCCCCAGTGCAGCGCTACTTGTGGTTGTGTGTGTTCTGCTTTTTGACTCGCTGGCCAAATGTTGGAGGGTTGTCAATGACATTTGATTCAATAATGATTGAGACGATGCAGTTTCTTTGCCTCTGTTTAGCTGGAAGCCAGCAGTTCTCAAAAGACTTGCTTTCTAGATAAAGCACCTATCAGAGCAATATCAGTTTTGTTAGCTTTTGCCACAGCTGTCTGCATCCTTATCTAATTATTCATGGTGCTGTTCTGTGATATTACAGACGACTACTGTAATGCGGGTGCTGTACAGCAAGCAATTTATTGGTGATTGCTTGGCATGTAGTCAGTTTTAGTAATGTTTTCTATCTTCCATTTTATTTAGGTACCGATATGTTGGAGAACAAATTTAATAAACTTATTTTAATATACTTATGTTTAAAATGAGATTACTAAGTAAAGAGAGAACTTCTGAAAAATTCCGCTCCCATCCCTCCAGCCTGGCTCCCAGTTTGAGCACCACTGCTGTGATGTTGTGAATTTGTTTCTTAGAGACCAGGAGTGATCCATTGTAGCTTATATACATTTAGGGGCAGTGCTTAGATCTAGAGATAAAGCACCTGAGTGACGACCCCAAACAAAGCATGCAAATGAAGTATTCAGGTACAGCAGGTACAGCCTGCACCGTTTACACCAGTCTTGATCCAATCTTCACACCTACCCACAGACTGGGCCATTGAGCCATTACTGCACCTTAGGCTTTCATCTGCTGCTATGTCAGAACATAATATCTGCATATTTTAAACAGTTCCCTAAATTTCTAATCCTACACATGCCATTAAGCATAATAAAGCTATGTAGCATCAAGAATGAAGTTAAATGCGCAATTATGTTGCCAAGTAATTATTGAATAAAATGTCAAAATGACTATTCCAAACATCTGAAGGGGAATTTTTGTATATGTGTGTGTGCAGCTGTAGGCCAAATTGTCCTGATGCTTGCGGAAAGGGTGGGATCTGTAAGCAGGAGATAAGGCCAGATGGAATGGCCTCCTCAATCAGCATCCTTATTACTGCAGGGTGAGGAACGTGGCAGAGGCACCGTAATGCATGGGAAACGCAGCGCCAGATAAGAGCTGAAGAGCCTTCTCCTTCCTTCCAGCATCTGTTATGACTGGATAATGAAGGCTAAAACAATTCTCATCGTTCACTTGAGAGGTTTAGATTATGAGCCCTCTTTCAGTTGGCATTCGTGGTATTCTTTGCAGCATTTTTCATGAGTGATGCTTTAACTACTCCATGTTATTATTGTCTTTGGAAGGGACTCAAATGTTTCAGGGACTTGATAAAATTTCACTCTCTTGCCAAAATGAACAATAGTTTTAATGTGCAGGGCAATTTAATTCTTTAATCTTTCCTAATCCTTAGGCTTGGTGTAGGCTTGGTCACAATGATGGATTCTCTGATATATATATAAAGGTCTTTTTAAATCATGGAAAACAAACCAAACAGATTTGGTTTGAAAAATGTTTTTGGGTAAATATCATTACTTATTTTTGTGGTTGTATGTACACTACCGGTCAAAAGTTTTAGAACACCCCAATGTTTCAAGCTTTATTTAATTGAATTTCAAAGAGTTCAGGTCCAATGAATAGCATGAAATGGTACAAAGGACAGTGCTGAACTGCGAGAGGTTT
>JBBPCW010000039.1:14188883-14205659 GCA_037974425.1 Phenacogrammus interruptus | reverse complement strand
CTAACTCTGTCTCGGTGCCTCTAACTCTGTCTCGGTGCCTCTAACTCTGTCTCGGTGCCTCTAACTCTGTCTCGGTGTCTCTAACTCTGTCTCGGTGTCTCTAACTCTGTCTCGGTGTCTCTAACTCTGTCTCGGTGTCTCTAACTCTCTCTCTTGGTGTCTCTGTCTCTCTAACTCTGTCTCTCTAACTCTGTCTCTCTAACTCTGTCTCTCTAACTCTGTCTCTGTGTCTCTAACTCTGTCTGTCTGTTTCTCTCTCTGTCTCTTTGTTTTTGTTTGTCTCTCATTCTTTCTTTCTCCCATAAAGTTCTCAAATACACTACACCAATACATTATACTCTACAAAAGTTGTATAATGAAAAGCCAGTCATTCTGAAATTGTCTGCGGCAGCATCTAAAATCTTGTTTCATCACTGACCCGTTCCATTTCTCGCTGACCTGTTCCTCCCTCCCCAAGCTTTAGCCCTAATTTCAAACACAAATATTTCCCCTCTGTGGTTTTGAACATTTCAGCCTGATTCCATCTCTCCTCCTAGTGGTCTACAGGCCCCGCCACTAACGAGCGAGTGTCCTGGGAGTGTAAATTAGCTGTAAAAGATGGGAATGACATAAACAGTTTGAAGCAGGAGATGGAGATAAGAACTTCCTTTTTCCGGTTTCCATCCTGACTTCAGTGGAGAGGCAGGCAGTAGACCCTGGAGGAGGAAGCTGGAACAGACTCTAGGGCTACAGACGGAGTTAAACCGCTGGGTGTCCAAGTGTTGGGATGGTAGTTTGTGGGAATACAGAGCTTTGCACACATGCTGGGTATTTTAAAGGTAGGATGCTTGTTGCCTATTTATGCTGGTTGTTGTTAATAGTAGTGATGCAGCTTGAAGCAAACGAGTTGAATTTAACATTTTGTGGGATGTTCATGATGAACAAAATGCATTGTCTTGGAAAATATTCCTTTACTTACATGAGAGTAATTCAGTGCTTTAATCTGTTCTCTGAGAAATATGATCCTGGTAGCTGTACAGTTAGCATCAAAAGTCTGATTTAATGTGGGGTTTCTGTTCTTTCAGGCATATAAGAATCATTTTCCTAAGCCAGCGTGTCTATAAAGGATTTTTTCCCTCATTTAAGAAAGTATTGCCTCCTTATTAATTTTAATGGTTGTTTAAGCTGATAAGAGACATTTGGTAAAAATTTGGTTAAAAAATTCAAATGAAACCTAAAATAAATGTATAAATAAATGTATAAATAAAAGTCTTAAACACTAATCACACTGTACGGCATGTAGAATGTGTTTGATCAAATACATCCATACAAAAAACAATGCAGAAAAATTACATAGAAAGGATTAAAATTAATACCTGGACATAAAGGAAAAAACAGTAAGGGTCCAAGAAAGGAGTCTTGAGGCAAGATTTAAACTTAACTGCAAGTGTGTAGAATATTTAGTAGTCATTTGTGGATTGGAAAGACAAGAGTGAGGATGAATTACATCACAAACAGGACAGTGGCCAGATTTTCATGACACCAGAATTATAAAATCAATACTTTTTATAATTGTAACATTGGAAGCCAATGTTGAGGTGTACTTTGACAAGTGAGATCTCTCTTTTTTGTGTCAGTGACAAGTCTTTCAGCAGCATTATGGTCAAGACAGGACTACAGGCACTGACAAGCACCCATATAGAGATTACAGTATTTAAAATGCCATATAGAGCATGGAACTGTCCAATGATTTCACTGTTCTTGTGTGTCCCACTAATTTTAAAAAACGGCTCCTTACAGTGGAATTCGTTTTGCAAATTTAAGTGTGGCAAGAAGTCATATGTACACAATTTTGCTTAGTGTTTCTAACACTATACAACATTCTTTCACCATTTATACATTGCGAAAAATAATTGCAAAAAAATCGAGTGAAATTATCTGGCAATATAGTGAGAAATGAACTTGTTAAGCTTTCTTTAAAATGAATTTCTAACTAGATTATTTCTTACATAGGAGAGCTCTTAAAACAAAATGTTATTTCAAAATTTTATTGTAAGAATTTTTTTGCAGTGTATGTGTAACATCTGATTATTGTCTGTACTTTTGTCCTTTATTCTAGATAGACTTTGAACAGCATGTAAGGAATCATGAATTTGGTTTGAGTGGGGATTTTTGTTTTTTCTTTATTTTCATTGTTTTCCATTATGTAGTTCCATCATCCTCCCAGTGCCAGAACATCTAGCACCTGTATGATCAGCTAATCTGACCAGACTATGTGTATCAGTGTTCAGTGTAAATTAAGATTCCATTTTACTGATTATTGTCTTCTCTGACCTACAGGGGGCAGCGTGCAGCGGCAGGGCAGTGCGGCGGAACGGCACAGCACACTTTCCAATGACAGGAAGTTCATGTTGGACATGCTTTATGCCAAGTCCTCTGGCACATGTGGTACCAGCGGTGGCTCAGGTCCCCTAAAAAGCCCCACTCCGGAGGACTCTTTTGCAGGCAGTGGTGGGACTGAGGATACAGGCATCTCCAGCCTTGCTGGTCGTCTGTCTAGCTTGCGATTGCGGCAAACCCAGCCCACTGAGGACACATCCCGGCGGGCAGAGCTAGAGGGGCTGGGGGGCAGTGCCCAAGCAGCCCGGGCCAGGTTGGCAGAGGAGCAGAAGAACCGACAGGTTCGGCCACAGTACAGTATTGACGCAGAGACACACTCGCGGAGCCTGGAGAAGACTATGATGACCCCGCTGTCCCGGGGCAACCAGGACGCATGGGAAAACCTGCACCCCAGCTCCAGAGCCCTACGCATCAAAGACCTGGACTTCTCCGACCTGCTGGAGGAAGAGGACATAGATGTGCTGGACATAGACACTTTTGACACAAGTAGGCCTATAGCCAACGGTATCCCACCACCTCCACCACCAGGAGGGGGACTGGGGTGTCTTCCTCCACCACCACCACCTCCTCCTCCTCCTGGGCCTCCAGGGCTGGCTCCTCCTCCTCCACCTCCTCCTGCTCCTGGAGGACGTGGTGGACCAACTCCTCCTCCTCCTCCCCCTCCTCCAGGAGTCCCCCCTCCACCTCCTTCTCAGGCCCTAGACCCAGCCTTCGTCAAAAAACGCAAAACGGTCAAGCTGTTCTGGAAGGAGCTCAAGCAGCCCGACAGTCCCAGGAAGTGCAAGTTTGGACGGGGCACTGTGTGGGCCTCGCTAGATAAGGTTACCGTGGATACCGACAAGCTGGAGCACTTGTTTGAGTCCAAGGCAAAGGATCTTCCTGTGGCGAAGGTAATGTACAGACAAATCCACAGAACAGTGAAACTGTATACAGGCAAAGAATTGCTTGGTAGAGTTTAATGAAGTAGAACTACATTTATTTTCATAGATAGCAAGGCCTTATTATTCTGAAAATAATTAGCGATGTTATAGTGATTCACTTAAAGTTAAAAAGTGACTGATAAAGAAAATTGCGCAAATAAGAATAAAGTCTATTGAGGAAAAGCAACTTCTCCACTTAGGGCCATTTTCCCCAACTGGGATTCAGCCTAGTCATGGAAAAAAAATCCTTTCAATGGAAAATCTCCTTTCAGACTCCTGTGTTAGTTCAGACTCCAGGACAAGGCCTAACTGCTTACTGGATGAAATACTCCTCCACATGTGAATTATTCTCTCTATTGGTTCTGCAGCGAGGTGCTGAGGTGAAGAGGCCGGAAATTCTTGTTCTTGATTCTAAGAGGAGCAATGCCATCAACATCGGCATGACCGTTTTACCTGCTGTGCATGTCATCAAAACTGCTATTCTCAACTTTGATGAATTTGCCATCAGTAAAGAGGGGATTGAGGTACAGTGCAATACTCAGTTTATCCACAAGAGGGCAGCAGGTTTACACTTTTCTCAGATAACATTTTGTTTTTGTCTCGTTTTTTTCTTTCACATTGTAGAAAATCCTGACGATGATTCCAACAGAAGAGGAGAAACAGAAGATCCAGGAGGCTCAGCTGGCCAATCCAGATGTTCCTTTGGGTACAGCAGAACAGTTTCTGCTTACTCTGTCTTCCATCAGCGGCCTCACAGCACGTCTGCAACTCTGGGCCTTCAGACTAAACTACGAGAGCCTGGAGAAGGTCACTTATCTCTTTTTCATCTGTATCTCTCATCTTTCTTTTCATCTCTCTTCTGATAATATTTTTATTGTGGATTGTGGTTTTGGCTTTAGCCCAGATGTGACAGGAGAAGTTTTTTTTTTCTCACAACATTACAGTAATCTCCCACTTTTCGCAGGGGTTACGTTCCAAGAGCACCCACATATAGTGAAAAAACGTGTTGTGTTTTGGGGGAAAAGCCTAAAAATTCCTATTTTTATAGTGTAAACTCTAAAGTGTTCTGGAAGCAGATTTGGGGGCATATTTAATGTCATTTAAATTCAGTTTAATGCATTACCCTTAAAGAAAATGTAAAGGAAAACCTGTAATTGCCTTTTAATTTAAATTCCCAGCCGAGATCTGCAACTCGTTAGGTTGCAGGACAAAACCTTACACCCAGATTGCATTTAAAGGCGGCTGCGCGTCTGAATGCGCTTCAGCTCATGGTTTTCAGGGAATAAAACCTTATCTTCTGGGGCTAATACAAATGAGAGCTCATTGGAAAGGTCTCCTGGAGATCTACCGAACTGTGGTGTTTCAAGTGTCTTGAGTTCTTTTCCCCGCTGAGATATGGAAGGTTGCGGGACAAAAGTATTGGGACACCATGGCAAGGTGAACAGTTTCCCTTGTGTGAAAACAACCAGAAAAAAAAAATATATTGCCACAATAAAGCAAAAAAGGAGGAGAATATTTGCAGTTTCCGCATTATTGTTGGGATTTCCGCATAAAACTGTGTTCGGTTTCAAAAATAAATCAGCGTGTGACTGAATCCGCGACTCCTGATCTGCGTAAAACTGCGGGATTAGTGTATTCCAAAACACTGGGGGTCATGGCCTCTTTCTAATTATGTAACCGTGAATGCTGAAGGAACTGAGCCTTGCAGTTCCTTAGATGGTCATCTGGGTTCTTATATAACTATGCAGATAAATAGTTTCTGCATTCTTGAAGAAATACTGATCGAAGATTTCTAAGGAATGATATATTTCCTGATTGTTTTCCAGATTTCCTTAAAGTCCTTACTCATCCCTTCCAAAATGTATTTCGATCCAAGTAAAGTGTGTTGCTTCTTACTTCACAAAGCTTAACATTAATTAACATTACAATAATTTGGTGGACGCTTTTATGCAAAGCGACCAACAGTATGAGGAAACATTCAAGTTTCAGGACAGTGTGGGAACTAGAGGAGAGGACGAAGTGCTACAATCTTTATGTAAGAGTAATGCAAGAAGATGAGCAGATGAGTCTTCAGGTGTTTTTTGAAGATAGAGAGGGATTCTGCTGCTCTGGTCAGATAAAGCAGCTCATTCCACCCTCAGGGAACCACAGAAGAGAAGAGTCTGGACTGGGCTTGTCTTGTGCATAGGTGTATGGTGCTCCCTGGTTTGACACCTTGTTATTTTTTAAATCCTGTTCCCATTCTGGTTTGTCCTGTAGGAGATAGCGGAACCCCTCTTTGACCTGAAGCTCGGCATGGAGCAGCTTTCCAAAAACAAGACCTTCAAACGTATCCTAGCAACCCTGCTGGCCATTGGCAACTTCCTCAACAGCTCCAGTGTAAGTACAGCATCCCGTGTACCTTTTAAGACTAGCCTTGTGAGAAATCTGGTGTGCGCTACAGTAACCCTTTGCTGAACTGTGACCGGGAAGACGATTAGGACTCTGCACATTTGCTGTGGTTGGATGCTAAGCTGTGAAGTTTAATAGGCCAGGTGTGTGATGACCTTCAGACAGACAGGCTGGCTGATGGGACGGATGATAGCAGCTGCTTTAAAGGCCGTGTGGAATGTAAAAACACTTCATTTTGGTCTTTTTTTTTTTTTTTGCTACAGGACTTTACTGTTCTAATGTGTTGAAAATTATGCTTAAAAAGTTTGAGAGCGCCTTGACGCAAAAACGTAATTTCTGAACACTGATTCATATGCTCTCTTGACACCTGAGATCGCTTAATGACACTGACCTTACCGTTCTGGAGGAAGCCATTATAACGTGGGCACAAATGTGCATTTAGAGGCTATTTCTAGCTCCGATGTATTGAGTGCTTGTGTACGTTTTCTCGCAATGTTTTCAGTCAAGCCACTGAATTCCTCAAAGACGGTTGCTGTATTGAAATAAATTCTCATTAACTATGTGGCTCCTTGTGCAAATAATAGCAGAAAATGACAACGCGCAGCAGAATCTAAATCGTTTTTCCAAATGAAAGAAAACTACAAAGAGGGATTTGTGGTAAATCTGTAAACATTAGTAATGCAAAGGATGGAAACTGCACATAGATACTAACTATACATCCTACAAGTTTGGTGGATATGATTGATGTATCTAGAACATTCAATTGATGTTCCTTCTTGTGCTTTCATAATTTTTACATAATGGTTTTTACATTAAACTATTTTTCATAAACTATCAACATTTTTAAATACCTGTATCTATTTTTGCGCATGTGCACCACAGGTTAATGCACTGAAACACATTAGAAGGATTTTCTCCTTGGAGGGTCTCTGGCATGTATTGTCTAAAATAACATTAAAAGGCCGCTTTCAGAGGCTTTTATGAAAGCACTCATTTGTGAAGACAAGCGACACAAACATTAGCAAAAATAAATAAATAATATGAACCTCCTCAGTATTTACTGTTACAATCATAACCATTAAATCAATCAGGTGCTAATCAATATGGAACATCAGGAACCAACCCTGTGTTTTTCTAACTGCATTCTTACAACCAACTTTACTTCACATGTTTATATGTTCTAAGGCTATACAGTGTTTTTATTGGATATTTTTTTTTTACGTTATCTTGTCTAAAACGTTTGCACCGTACAGAATGTCTTCTATCATTTTGGCAGGCGAAGGGTTTTGAACTGAGTTACCTGGAGAAAGTGGTGGAGGTGAAGGACACCGTGCACAGACAGTCTCTGCTGCATCACTGCTGTAACTTTGTGGTGGACAACTTCCCCGACACAACAGACGTCTACTCCGAAATCTCTGCCATCACCAGATCTGCTAAAGTACGGCCCTCGGATTTGTCAGAAAATGTGTTTGAAGCCTGAACCTGGCCTTTATGTTCTACATTTTGTCCTAAAACAATAGGCTGTTTGTATCTCACTCATTTGGGTTCTGTTTGGATAATTGTAGCTGTTTTTACTCTGCTGTGTTTTTTTAGCCTCTAATAATTTGCCCTGTTTTGTTTGTCTTGCATTTTAATCTGCAAGTCCTCCTGAATGAGTCATGCATCCCTAATTTTAGGGCCATGTTTGCATCTAATTGTGGTTTTGTACATCCTTATGCCAGCCTTTGATTCCTCTTTCCTCTGTCGTCCTTTCAGGTGGACTTTGAGCAGTTGTCTGACAACCTGGTTCAACTGGAGAGGAAGTGTAAGACCTCATGGGACAACCTGAAGGTGATGGCTAAGCACGAGACCAAGCCCCAGCTGAAGAACAAAATGACAGAGTTCCTCAAGGACTGCACCGAGAGGATCATCATTCTTAAAGTGGTGCACAGACGCATCATCAACAGGTGAAAGAGCTTAAATCAGGATCTATATATGTATATATTTACTCTGGATCTATATATGTTTTCTATTTAAGGGGGGGTGGGTGGACAAAAGACATTTAGATATGCAAGTGATTTACTATGTACTTAAATATGCATTATTTTTTAAAAAAATGTCTTTGTTGCAGTTCTACAATTTTATTGTGATTTGCACATTAAAAAAAAACAATTTATATAAAAGAACAGCACAAACCCATCTATGAGCCCCATTTCTTTTGAAGTGTCATTCAGAGCAGGAATAAATGTGTAACATATCACTAAAAGTCACAGATTCTGGAAGAAGTGCTTTAATGAAAAGTGTAAATAACAGCTGCTTTTGATGGAAAAGGAAACCGTTTTAAAAATGTCATTACCTAGTGATATAAAACATGCAGCATTTGTGTGATTAGGTAAATTGAAGTGCCTCTTGTTGTCTTTGTGTCTCAGGTTCCACTCGTTCCTTCTGTACCTGGGTCAGCCCTCGTACTCTGTCCGTGACACCAAAATTACTCAGTTTTGTAAGATCATCAGCGAGTTCTCTTTGGAGTACCGCACCACCAGAGAGAGGGTCCTCACCCAGAAACGCAAGCGTGCTGCCCACCGGGAGCGCACCAAGACGCGAGGAAAATTGATCACTGAGGTGAGGAACACCACGCCGCCTCCATTGTTTAGCTGTGAACGTTTTCATATTGTGTAACATTGCATCAGGGCATGCATTCGGTTTATGGAATATCATGTCACAGTATATCCTCTTGATACCAAAGCCTCTTTCGGTCATGCTCTATGTAAAACTACAGGCTGTTCTAGTTTCTGATTTCATTGCTCCTGCAGATGGAGAAATTCTCTGGAGCTGTCCCGTCCATCTCCCAGGATAGCCACGCCCCTGTCTCCACGGCGACAGAAGCCGAGCCGGCCCAAGAGGAACACGAGAACATGAAGAACCTCCTTATCGCTAATGACGACCGTAGCAAGCTGCGCAGGTCCCGCGCTATAAAAAGTAAGCTCCTTGTGAACTGATCCTTGGCAAAATAAGATTCACTATATTTACTTTCCATTGTAGTCATTGTTACTGAAACAACAACATGAACAAGTCAAACTGGGACTAAATTAAGCACTGGGTAATGATGCAGGCTAAGGTGAATGAGCCAGAGAGGTTTGGGGTTTAATTAAAGCATCTTCAATCCAACAGAGATGATGACGGCTGCTGCTTCCGCTTCACCCGTCCAGGATTCTAATGATGAAGGTAGAGCACAGGCTGCATGTCGCTGCTGTGCAGACAATAGCATTTTATATACACACTAGAAAAAGAATGTAAAGCTGCTCAACTGTGTCCTTATGCCCATCACAGAAGAGGCATTGTGAAGGGAGAAAATGATTGTGTCATCACGAGAACTATTCTGTGTGCTGACAAACACAATTTATTGGACAAAGCTCAGCTGAGCAGCATTAAGATTGATGCCAGGGTTAAAACCAGGCTATCTGTTCTTCCAGAGGAGACTAATTATTCGGAGACTTCGCCAGTAGAAAGTTTAGAAGCGCAGGATCTAAGTGATGAAGGTAAAGTGCCGGCTGCATGGCTCTAGCTCGTGAAATGGAGAACGCATGTACCGTGTGCCTAACAATGCGTGGAGCAGCGTTAAATGCAATGTTGAACTTGCAGGTTGTTGTGGATTAACTCTGTAGTGGATCCTTAACTACTAAGAATTTGATCATAAACTCACTGATCCAATTTCATTTTACTGTCTCACTTCTTCTTACAAAGACGACCCGTCACCCTCATTGTCCGAACCGGCCATGAACATGTTTTTGAATGATGCAATGATGTCTGTTCACACAGGTCTAGGAAGAGTTAGTCTGTCACCGTCTGTGGGGAAAGAGGACAGTGCCAATTTGCAAGACGACGCCACAGATGAGATCATGGATCGACTGGTCAAGTCAGTTACCCAGAATCCCTCAGAGAGGCCGTCTAGCCCCAAAGCACGGAAAAGATCACGGCTAAACAGGAAATCATGTGAGTTCCAATCATTCGATCGGTTCCATGTCTACTGGTGGTCTGAAATTTGATTAAAACCAGGCTTTCACAAATGAAAGCTTAATGAGTAGCATGATACGTATCTTACATGGCAGGTATTAACTTTAACTTCACATTGGCTATTCTTTAAAGGTACTTGTCTTAATTGTACAGTCGAACACAAATAGTTGGACATCAACTGCCCCGTTTTGTTGACACTTCTGTGCTATTAATGCACAATTACTGGTGTTTTGGAATTTTACTGGAATTTTACTGTTTCTTCTGCAAAAGTTCTCACATTTTATATTAAGTTTAGTTTTTTCAATGTGTTAAGCTCTGAGAAAATAAACCATGTTTAAGCATGTCCTCGATAGAAACTAGACCATTCACTTGTCATTTGTCCATCTAACTTTAACTTAATGTTTACATATGACCAAACATCCCATATATTACCTGTAAGCATTTTGTTTTGAGTCGTTTTTAAATCAGTCACTTGGTCCCAGTGACCGCTGTCCTCCAGCTCAGTGTGAAAGTTCTCAAACCAGAGAAGAACACAAGGGATTTCAGTTCGGTATGTAGATGCCGTGATTTATCTGTGTCCAAAACAGTCTGTAATCTGACTGGTTCCTTTCCTCTGTTTTCAGAGGCTCCTAAATCTCTCTATCAGATCAAGCTTGTGTAGCTGTTTTCTGTTCTTCCCTTTGTGCTGTGTCAAACCACCAGACGCTGAAGAAATGGGCTAGAGCAGGATACCTATTTTAAGTCCCACTATTGTAGGTTATCTGTAGCAAAAAGAGAACACAAACCTTCATTAGGTGCCTTTTAGATGGATCTGGGCAAGTTTTGGGCACATAGGCATGTGAGCCATGTAGACTTCACCGATAATTGAGTTTCACTATTGGAAGTTGCTCTAGAAATAATTGCAATTTTAATCCAGTACTGACAAAAGTTCATTAGTTGAGTAAAGCACATCATGTGGGGTGAGCTATAGGTTTGTAGATACATTTCTGTACGGCAGACACTCAAACTTTCTCACACAGACAAAAAAAACGACGAGTCTTAATTGCACCTGCTCTACTAGCCATAGACTCCTCAACGTAATACACAAAGGTCTTCTATTATTAGTGTCCTCCATTGGGACATCTCCTTTCATTTTCCTCACTCTCTGGGTTGACTAAAGGAACAATGTGTTCCTCTTTTGAATCTTGGTTCCTCCTGAGATTTCTTCCTCCAGCTTCAGGGAGTTTTTCAAATCCTCTCTAGGGGCTTTGGTTATCTAGGGGCTCAGGCCTGGATTCTTTAACACTCTGCTTTATGGTAACACTAAAAAGGAAAGTGCTACATAAATACATTTGAATTGGATTGTAGTGTCCAAGCATTTAACACAAGATTTTTTGTTTCTTGAACAAGGAGCTTGGTCAAGCAATTTTTCGTTCAGTCTGATGAGAGGCTTTCTTCATCCAGAGTCCACACTCAGTTTCATATTGTTCTCTGGAAACTATCATTTTGTTCAAAGAAACCTAAAAATCCTTGTTCAATTTACCAGTGGTCCAATGACTAAAGTCCTAATACTTTTGAAGGACCACTGTATCTTAGTAAATCAAGCTATTTTGCATGGATGCATGTAGCATCCAGACTATCCATGCCAATGTGTGTTGCACTGCTTTGTGGATTACATTGGTATATCAGAAGGTTAAAAAAATGAATAAACCTGATTTAAACTTGTAAGAAATCTAACCTGTAAGAGAGCGATTCAAATTTTGCAGTGTGATGTTAGCTGTGTTGAATTGTAGCCTACCTTTAAATGCTTATCTCACTGTTCTAACAGAGTTAGCACCAGCGCTAGCTCTGTTAGCGCCAAGAGAGCATATGCTGCTGTATTGAAAGAAACTATATCAGTTCTACAGTAGCCAATACTCAAGGTTTCAATCTCAGAAAAGTAAAGCCTGTGTCTGAATGTTGTATTAATGCAGTCTTGTGTGTGTGTTACAGTGCGGAGGACGCTGAAGAGTGGACTGAGTGTGGATGTGGCTCAGGCACTGGGTCTTAACAAGGTCTGAGACGGAAGTGACTGGAGTCTAAAGGACTGATCTAGGGTCAGCTAAATCTGCTGTATGGAGGGAAGACGTTGATCCTAGACCTTTGTATGAAAAGGAGCCAATATTGAGGAACAAATTGAGTGGAGACCTGGTGGATACCCACCTGACCAGCTGATCTCCCGGTGAAGGCTGTTTCTCACTCGTCCGCTGCAGACGCACTTCTGCTCCCTGTCTGAGTAACGGACACCTGAACTGAATACAAAAAAACGCTAAACCTTTTTTTTTTTTATCGAATACTGTAAAAGACTCTTGACAGGAAAGCACAAACTAAGTATTCTGTTCATTTCATTTAATGTTTCAATTGGTACATTTGAGTATTAAAGTATTAAAAAGCAGACGAACTCTATTGATGTAATATATTTGATCAAGTTTTAGTAGTATCATATTGTACTGGTGCAAGTTGTGTATTTTTTGTTTTTTTCCCTTAAAAGGGCCTTTCTTATGGAACAAATTCAACTTGTTTTAAGTTTGGCTTTTCATAGACTTTTAGTGGAGATGAATGTTTGTGTTAAAGTGGGTATTTTACTCTGGTCTCAGTTCAGCATCTATTTAAAAGAAGTGTTCGCTATGAAAGCAGTTTTTATATCCCATTTGCTTGAAATGTAGTCCATCAGTCAAGACATGCTTGTTCTTCGAAGTTGGCTTCTTTAGCTTTGCACTGGAGTGCGAGTGTAGCTACACAGTAATGGAAGTAAAAGGAATTTCAGCCAAAATCTGTATGAAATCAACTTCTTGGGTCAAAATGATTTCTATTTTGTTAGTCCTGAGGCTTTAGTACCAAATCTAAGAAGCAAGCTTAAGATGCCAAACATGTCTTGAGGTTTCAGCTTTGTTTGAGACGACTGGACAACTGTGCATTTTATTTCACATCAAAAGTTTCTTTCATGTTTAATATTTAGGCTAACAGGAGCTGATCCAGTCAGTGTGAAGTATCTTGTCTGGCCAAGATCTTTTAAACAGCTGTATGATCCCCACTCACAAGGAGATCTTGATTAGAGGGGATATAATGTAGGTCACGTTCGTTTGTGGTGTTTTCCTTTTATTATTTATCTCAACACTTTCTCGATAGGTTTGTGGATGCTATAACATGGGGGGGGGGGGGCTCATGTTTGGGCTCTGAGAGTTACGTTGCACAGGTGAATGGAGCCACTGTTGAACCAAATGCTGACGCTCTTCATTTCAGCTCTTGTTAGTTGGTTAATTTTACTGATTCACCTCTTTTTGGTCTTTTATTTCTTCCCTGAAGAACCACTGTGATTTTTTTTCTGACTGTTAAATTCACCAGTTAGTTTCTTTCGGTTCCAGTGTTGAATACATGCATTGCATTGGAAATTCAGTACTCTGCAACATTTTCTGGCTATTTTTGCACATAAAACTGCAGCCTATGAGGGTTATTTAGCTGGTTGCAATAATTGTCACTGACCCCTCACCCTATTATACACTTTTGCGTGGTATTGTTTTGTGGTATTGTGGGCCTAAAGCCTCTAATGCATAGCGCATGTTGTTTTCATCCTGAATGTATCACTATAGATGTGCTCCACTGTTAAGAGATTCACACTCTTACTGTTGTCGGCACGTACAGTAAATATGAATGCAGATGACATTATGCACAGTATTTTATCCTTGTTTGTATGTCTGACCTTGAGAAATGTCTTTTTTTTTTTTTTTTTCAAAAAGAGTAAAGTATTTTAACAGACTCATTGGTGTTTGGTTGAGTTCATCATTTACATTGCTATCCAAAGCCCATGAGGGTCCACACCAGGGCAGCTGGTGGTCTGGGGGTTAGGGAGCTACCCCTGCAAATAGAAGATAATTGTTTCGAATCCCAGGACTGCTAGTGCCACCACAGAGGTTCCCTTGAGCAATCCACTGTCAGCACACAGTGACACAGTGCTCCCTGGGCACTGTGTTCCTGCCTGTCCTGCTTGGTGAATGGGTTAAATACAGAAAAAGAATATCACACTTCACTGTGAGCTGTGCTGTTTTCAGGTTTGACAAATTGGATACTTTAAACATCTACATCATCAACTGAAATGTTTGTGAATTCTTAATCTGTCCTGCAGAGGGTGCTGTTTCATTGTGTCCTGTGGGGGTCTTTCACCTGCGCCACAGCTGCTCTTAGACGCGCTAATTGAAGAATATTTACGCTTTTTCATGATTGGTGTGAGTGAAAAGCTGGGGGAGGTATATTCTCATTGTTATTTTGAAAAACTGCAACCACTGAGAATTTTCTAACACTTTTTTTAATTTCATATAACCCTACCTGCCCACCTGTAAGTATGAAAAAGCAACTGATATTTTCCTTGGTGGTAGTATAATAGTACCACATGTAGCATTATATTTATTATTTAGAGTTACTTCTGTTTGAAATCCCAAATATCAATCCAAAAGGATACAATTGTCTGTTATAAAACGTTCATCAGGGGTCCAATCATTTGTACCTATAAATGTATTTATTTTGGACAAAAAGGGACTAATTACAGGCCTCCCATCCATGTGCTTTTTTTTTAACCCCTTAACTTTGCTGCCAGGTGCTCGTCTCCCCTCTCTGCCTCTGTGTCTGTCTGTCTGTCTGTCTTTGTCCCTCTCTGCCTCTTACTCTCTGTCTTTCTGTGTGTGTGTGTGTGTGAGAGAGAGAGAGAGAGAATGTGAGTGTGTGTGCTTGGTGGCATGTATGAGAGAGTGTGCGTCTCGCCTCTTTAACGGATGATTCGTCACGTGCTGTCCGTGCTCCCGCCCGCCGTGTCTCTTTACTGGTGCCGGAGGTGTGTGTGTGTGTGTGTGTGTATGTGCGCGTGTGTGTATGTACGCGCGCGTGTTCAGAGTTACCGGGAGCGGGCCGTCCCACCGCGGGCTCCATAAAAGGCGCATGGATACGTGGGGGTGGTCTTAGGGGAGGGGGATCATGCTCGGCCTCACCTGGCTGCTGCTGCCGCTGCTGCTGCTGAGCGCCGCGCGCCCGGCGCCCGCGGACCTCTCCGGTACCGGCCCGCCCGGTCACGGAGCTGCCGCGGAGCACGAAGACGGCGGCGCGAGTCACCATGGAGGCGGGTACAAGATCGTGCAGTGGGAATGGAGCTACGTCCAGACCCCCTACATCATCGCCATCTGGCTCCTGGTGGCCAGCGTGGCGAAAATCCGTGAGTAGTAGTAATAACTAATAATAATAAATAAAACCGCGGTGACTCTCGTGGGGAAAGTTGTGGAACGGTGTTCGGGGTGTTGTGAAGGTGAAGTGGTTGAAGTTGAAACATCTCTCCTATACCGGGACGGGACGGGACGGGTCCCGCACGTTTCTGCGGCGTTTTCATGCCCGCGTGCCGCTCTGCGAAAAAAAAACACCGCAAAGCGCGCCCCGCGGCTCGCCGCGTTACCTTTACCTGTCTCTCACTGGTCGGTGCTCCCATTGGTTGCCATAGTAGCATTCAAAGAAGGCCTTTCATTGAGAACGTTTAGTAGTTATGATGGGAGCTCTTAAAATATCATTCGTTCATTCTTTCATTTATTTATCTGTCTGTTTGTTTGTCTGTTTGTCTGTTTGTTTGTTTGTCTGTTTGTTTATCTGAGGGAGAAAGATACTTACAAACAAAACTACCCCTTGCTGGTCGAACCATTATTTTTGTGTATTTTCGGGGTGGCGATGTAGGTTGTATGCATATGCATGCAGATAATATGGGCAGCTGGTGGCCTTAGGGATCTGCCCCTGCAATCGGAAGACCTGGGTCGAATCACAGGGCTGCCCAGTGCTCCATGGACACTGTGTTTCTGGATGCCCGCTGCTTCACTTGGTGAATGGGTTAAATCTCACAGCACAGTTTATATATATATATATATATATATATATATATATATATATGGGGTCAAATCACAGGACTGCCCAGTGTCACACAAATGTCCAATAATTAATGAATTCAGCTGCATTAGACTGTACCCACTGCTGTCACTGGTGTTCAGTCTCACACACCATATATTGGCAATAGAATGGGACGCTCTGGAACAGCCACACATGAGCCTAAGGTCACCCAACGCCCAGTGCCATTCAGTGGCTATAGAAGTCCGCCAGCAGTGGGCTGTGGATCAGAGGAACTGTGTTCTCTGGAGTGGTCCAGCACCTTTGAATTCATTTGGGATGACTTGGAGTGGTGTGTGTGACCTTGAACAATTCATCCAACATCAGTCCCTGACTTTGCTGATGTTCTCGAGGCTGAATGCAATCAAATCCTCATTGCAATGTTCCAGCATCTACTGTAAAATCTTCCCAAAAGAGGCTGTTACTGCAGTAAAGGGGGAACATTACTTGTAATAGCCCTGATTTGAGAAGAAATGGATGAGCAGATGTTTATGAACTTTTGGAAATAGAGTGCATATTTGGATTGTTCTTTCCTTACCCATTGGCTTAAAAAAGTGGCTTGGAAAAGTGTATTCACACAAATTGTACACAGTGTATTGTATGTGTGAGATACTGTAGTGTATTGCATTGTATTGCTAGTTCTTTAGATTGGTCTGTTCCACTGTTTCATGAGCTAAGCTTTGTTCTCTCTCTTGAACCGTGAGATCAAAGTGTTCCTTTCGCTCCAGCTCCTGCCTAAATATTCTGATTTGTTTTTTTTTTTGTTTTTTTTACAACTCTCCTGTATAGGAAGGGGTTGTTTCCTCTGATGATTAGGTATGACTCATCCCCAGCCAGCAGAGGTGCTGTGTTTGGCTCTGGTCCTATCCATGAGGTGAGAGAGATCACCCCTGTAACAAATACCCAGGAAAGCAGTTACTCAGTGGCAGATTGGTCATGGCTGACTCCAGATTTACTGTCGTAATAGAGAAACAGAAGAACACTGGCAACGAACAGGGCCACATTTGTGGATTTCTGTAGATGCTGGTGCTGATTGATGCCTTCTGTCTCCTGCATGCTTCTAGTCATTAGCTTGTGTAAAATGAATACGTCTCCTCCTCCTCCATTCACCCATCTCCTGCCTGATAGCTTTTAGCCTCTCGCTTTATGTTAACCCCATTCCCAA
>JBBPCW010000039.1:14102202-14117766 GCA_037974425.1 Phenacogrammus interruptus | reverse complement strand
GTGTGTGTGTGTGTGTGTGTGTGTGTGTGTGTGTGTGTGTGTGTGTGTGTGTGTGTGTGTGTGTGTGTGTGGTGTTTCTATCTGTCATTCCATTCTCTGCCCTCTATCTTGGACCGTGTGGGAAAATCTCCTCCTTGCTGCACCTGGGGTCAGTGGGGTGCCTCACGATCTCTCCATCACGCGAGGCACACAGGGGTTGCCGTTTAGAGCCTCATACGACGAAACGTAAGGATATTATAATGGGAACCAGCGGCCTGAGCAGGATGGCTGCTCCACGAATAAAAAGCCCTTTCACCCCCCTCATGGCCTCCGCCCGCGACACACTACCCTACATCCTCTCCAGACTCCTCCAGCCTTCACTTTGAAAGGAAACCTCGGGTCATTTTTGGCCGCCTCAGAGTCAGATTCCGAAAGAATATTTGATCCATTGCTGGCATATCTGGGGCCATTTGCATCACATTACAGAGCAGCTCAGTGTACTGGTGACACACTGTCACAGTCTATAGAAAGTAATCCAGTTAACTATGCTGCATTTATAGACCTTTTTAGGTTCTTTTAGCTGTTCTTTATGACCAGCTTGTGACCTCGTGTTGCTCCTGTTTTAGTAAATGGACAGTGGTAGTTTGTCCAAAAATTCATTCATATGTATAGAGTCAGAGACAGCCAGCCTCTTTTTGGGACAATTTTTGGCATAAAGGATTTCATTGTCCATTCTTCCTCTGCACTATCTACCCTGTCTCAAGTCAAGATGAAACAGCTCATCAGTCAAACCCTCTGCAAGCCACTGCGATTTTCGAACTGTGCTTATAATATATAAATTGGACCAGCATTCCAAGTTTGACCTAAAATTCTTTTATAATTAGACCACAGTTGCAATATTGGTCTCATTATCTAGTCAAGTCGACATGAAATATTGCGCAGAGTTGTGACTTTTCCTCTGCTTATACCCATGGATCCATTAATGAAAATGAACAATATTTATATGCAAGCCAAGGAAGTAAACACCAACTCACGTATATGTGTGACACAAGCAACCTTGCTGCAAAATGAAAAAATATATCTCCTAGCGCCTGTCCAGCTTCTTTCCTAGGGCCATAGTCCTTTTAAATAAGACATATTTTCTACAGCTCTGTGATCTTTTTTGGATTTATTTAATCCATATATTGCTTTCAATTCCAAAATATATACTTTATCAATTTCTCACATTTCACTGTGCAAACTGTATGCTTTGTTTACTATAACCTGCTGTATTTATAAAGTACTTGATTATAGTCAAACCAGGCTAAATTTTGAAAGCTCACTCATTCTCTCTCTCTCTCTCTCTCTCTCTCTCCAGTTTCCATATTGTGGTTTCCTGTTCCGACATGAGGGTTGGCCGCTCTGCGTCCATGAGAAGGTCATAATCCAGTTGTCTTCTCTGGACAGGCGCGTCCTACGTCCCGGGGACTTCTACCTGCAAGTGGCGGCATCTCCCAGAAGCCCTCCACGCATCACTCTCAAGTGTCTGTCAGGAAGCGGGCAGCATGTGGAGGAGCTGGAGGTTCCGGAGCTAGCCTACACCTCCCTTTTCAGCATGGCCTGGCTGGACTCCATCAACCGGGAGAGGAGTGTGGACAGCCGAGCTACTCTGGAGCACTGCCTCCTGTCTGCAGACAACAATATTTTCAGAGTCCCCTGGGAGGATGTGGTGCATCCAGAGTTTATCAGCAAACCCCCGAAAATGGCCAAGTCGGTGTTGGGGAACGGAAGGGCGAAAGATGATCAGGGAGGAGATTCAGAGCACGAGGATATGTCCGCTGACTCAGGGCGTGGGTTTTTGATTGACACTTCCATGGGTCAGTCAGAAGAGAAGGAGAATCAGAGTAAGGGGGTTAAGCTAGTCCCTTCTCTGGAAGAGCAATCCAGTAAGGACAGCAGCGGAAGGAGTTCAAGCACTGCTGCTGATGATTCTGAGGGCGAATATGTGGAGTTGTCAGAAATTGAGCTGCCTCGCTTTTCGCCGCAGAAAGGCTCATTGACACAGTCTATTAGCATGAACTACAGAAACCTCCACAAACCACGGACTCCAGGGCCTTCAGTAATGCAGGCCAACACTCATCCCTTCCACAGCCCTGTAAAACACACCCCATGCTCCCAAAGCATGGTGTGTGCCAGGCTGATCGAGGAGAACCTTAACGACTCGCTTCAGCCTCAGACTGTAACTTACACCACTCCAGCAGACTCATGCAGCCAGCAGCATCAAGTGGACCAATGTAAAGCCACCTGTGCTACAGGTACAGGTACAGCACCTTCCAACAGTATGCCTGAGCATGAATCTGAGAGAGAGTGTGTGCCTGAGAGATCGGACTGCAGCAATACAGCACTTTGTGACTCAAAAACAAACATGTCAAGTTCAGACACTGAAACTTCAAACAACCTCATTTGCTGTCCGTTACCTAGTGTTCTAGAACCAGAGAAGACCAACCAAGACTCGAATTCTGAACAGCCTTCTATAAATGACAGTACTATAGGCATAGAAGTGAGTAGTGTGGATGAGCAGAGTGATGAAAGTGAGGTTGAAATGAACAGTAATCTGAGGGACTTACAGGACATTAGCTTGTCAGAACCAGAGCTTATAGACATTTCTACGGTCAGGAAGCAGATAGAGTCACAAACCGAAGCCAGCCAAGTTCTGATACCCACACACACTCATACAGAAGCTCAAGTTGAGCTTGAACTGGAGAATCCTGTAGACAGGCCAGTGGATCAGCCTGCAGCCTCTGATAATGGTCCGTCTGATAGCAAATGTGGTAGTGAAGGCAGCCCCAGCCTCTGTGATGTTGAAGAGGGCATGCCTGGGTCAGCAGGCCCCATGGGGCAGCAGGTAGACTGGGCCTTTGTCCCTTCAGAGCCTGGGGAGGATCAAGTTACAGCTGTCGGTCCAGGTCAGGAGAGGACAGAGTCGTCCGAGGAGAAAGAGAGCGATATCAGAAATGAGGGAGATACAAGTGCAGAGACCGAGGAGGAGGTAAAGATAGAGGAAATGAGCTCAAAAGAAAATGAACTAGAGAGTTTTGAGGAGGTTTGTGACACAGAAGCTGGAGGAGAGGAAATGGAGAAAGAGTACAAAGGTGGGGAGGACAAAGAGAGAGTGACAGTTTATGTGGAAGACAAAGAGGAGCCTCTTCAGATGGGTTTGGAGGATTCTGTGCCCAAATCAGGCCCAAGTGTAAGCACACTTTCAAGTCAGGAAGCAGAACGAACAGAAGAGATAGAGAAAGAGGGAACGCAGAAGGTTGAGGAGGAGGAAAGGGAAGAGGTAGAAGTAGAGAAGCTGGAAAAAGGAGGTGCACCAGTTAAGTCCAAGGGAGAAGAACAGGGAGGTATTGTGGAAGGTCCTGCAGTTGAAAATGAGGTAACTGTAGCAACTGATGTTTCTGAGATCAAAACAGAATCTATTTGTCAAGCATCAGATCTGCCAATCACAAATCAGGGCACACCCCCTGAGCAAACGGACACAAACCCTCCTGCTACACCAGTGGAGGGAGGGAACACCTTTGTCGGGGCTCAGCCAGAGGAAGAGAAAGTGGAAGAGGAGAGAAAGGAGGAGAAGAGGACAGAGGATGAGCTTACATCTTCTGTTAATGCTAATGGCTCCACACAGCCAGAAGCAGACATGGAATATCATCAACAGAAGCAGCAAGGTAGACATTCTCCCCTGCCAAACTACAGTCCTCTCTTTTTCCCTCTCTAACCCAGCCGCTGGATTTTTCCCTTTTATTGTCCCTTTTCTCCAATTCCCCCACTTACCGAACTGCTACACTTTTTTGCCAGCTGTTTTCTATGTTAATTGGTGAACTCCCTTTCATCTCCATTTCCCTGTTCTCAGCACCTTCTCCATCCTCCATTCTCATTCTACTCATCCTGTTTTCATCCCTTCATCACTCCTTCATTCTCATTCATCATCAGCCTGAAACTGAAATCAGTTTTACATATTTATTAAACTGTTGTTGTTTTTCTAACCTTTTTTCAGTTTGATGACATCTTGAAAACAAAGTGCTTCCTTGCAGACTGTCACTAGACTGATGCTGTTACGTATAGTCTGTTTGGTGTAAGAAGCACGTCCACCCTGTTGTATTACTTTAGATACTCCAGTGTACAGCAGCAGCTTCTTAGTGTTGAGCCATTTCCCATGCAGGGACCTTCGGCAGCTGACTACTGACAGCCTGCAAAAACCACTCAAATGGCTCGTGCTACAGCCTAAAATACCTGCATTTCTCTTCAGCCCCTAATAGGTGGGGGGAAAGCTGAACAGAGGGAGAGCATGGGGACCTGTTTCTGCTTAGGCTGGGGATTTTACAAGGGCAGGCTTCATCGCAGGTCATATTTCGGTCTCTAGACAGTTTGTTTTCAGATTTAGTGGTGATTCCACTGAACAATGGCCAAACAGGCTGCTTTTTAGAGTCATACTGGAAACAGAGAGAGCTGGAGGGAAGGCTGGGTCATGGAGCAATGCTTCCAATGTCTCTGGTTTGTGTAGTGGGTTATTCAATAGCTTTCATTTTGGACTGAACTGTATTTGTAAACATTTATTGCCTTGGGCTGATGGCACATTTGGTTTTTGGCTGGATAGGCATGTCTACTTAAGAGTACTTGTTGATTGTTGTCTGTAGCCAGACAATTGGTTACAGTCAAGGCTCAGGGCAAAGTAGAACAGATTTATGAAGCATGATCAAACAATGAAACAGCTAGTGCAACAGGGTACATTGCCTTATTTTTGGGCAATAGAAATGTATTTACTAGCGATTGGTGTGATCATTTGGATATAAAGATATCCAGATTCACATTTTTAGATTATATTTTACAGAAAGGCAGGACACAAACAGTTCTAATTCATTCAGCTAGACAGCAGCATCTATGCCAAGCCATTTAAACCAAAAGAAGTTTTGTTCCCTAATGACACAACTGTCTAAGTGCATTGGTCATATTATCAGGCAATCGCAATTTCAGTTCCTTGGTTGGGAGTCCAAGAAAGCACAACTTGGCTTCATTCTCTCTGGGTGGGTATCTTGGCCTTCCTTCTCCCTCATTACTTAGTGTGATGCTAGCCAGTGTGAGCGTCTGTTAGTTGACAAAACAATATTGCCGGCACTCAATCTCCTCCAAGTACATTACACCACCCAGTGATGTTGGGTTGGTGGCGGTTCAAAGCATGTGCTAGCCTTCATCCTCCCAGTGTTGGTGGTATTGTGTGAAAAAACACTCTCAAAAAGAGTTTGGCCACAAAACCACCATTCTATATGTCAACTGGTAGTATATTAAATCATATGCATCACTAAAGTGCTATGAAAACAAATGTGTAAGTTTAAATGAGGTACAGAGTAAAACATGGTCAGAACAAATAAAAATTTGTCTAAGGCAAATAAAATAAGTCTGGGATGTGAAAAGTACGGGCAAGGTTTCCATTGCTTTTTATTCAGTATAAAATAATTCTTGTTGGATATTTGAATAAAAATTCAAATATGAATATTTAAATAGCAAATGATTGAAATGCCTAGAGCTAATAATTATCTCTGAAGACACCTGTGTAATGGTCTGGTAGAGATTATTCTCCCGTGCTTTTGAAATGTCCAGGTGTGAACAGTGTCATGCAGGTTTAAGGGCAAGTGGGTGGGCCCCTACAGGTGGGGGATGGTGCGGATGCATCTGGGGGTTGCTTTTTGAAGGCCACAATGGCAGTGTCTTTGTTGTTTGTGAGTTGGTTTACTGTGATTGATGCAGCTGTCTCCATCCAAGTGGGTGGTTTACACACACCAAGAGCACTGTTTGGGTTTCTCTGCAACAATGGTGGCAGTGCTGTAATTATATCCATACTGGCATCTATTACTCAACTTTTACTTTTTTTGTGACATTTCACTTGTCCATCCCTGTCAGCTACTTCACTTGAGTCGTCTAGCCTGAGGCGACGGCTTCTGCTCAAAGCAAGAACCACTTTCTCCTCCCACTGCAGACAGTTTTAGGTTATTTTGACCATAAAAAATAAACTACCAGGACAAAGGAATCCTCCAGTCCAGTTCTTTTTAGGGTCAATGAAGTCTCTGAGTTAGTTTTTTTTAGACGCATCACCTGGAAAGTAGATTAAAAATCTAATTTATCTCCTCCTCTGAGTTAAGAGAGCATGATGACTATACAACCTGTGTGGGAGTGCTGAGCAACACACACACACACACACACACACACACACACACACACACACACACACACACACACACACACACACAGAAACAAGAGAATAGTAAAAGCTCAGGTGGAACCTTTCCACAAATAAAGTCCAGGATAGTTTTAAACAGCATGGAAGCATGTGTGATGTGTATTTCAGACATAAACATATGCAACCCCCCGTCTCAGACACTTAGCCTGTTTTAGCAAGAATTCTACAGCTATAAATTAATTCATTCAGACAGTTTAAGTAAACTCCAAACGGCCTAATCTGGTGTCAGCAGTCACCCTTGAGATGGAGTGAAAACAAGGAAGAAAAAAGTGAGAGATGGAGAATTAAAAGAGACTGAAGGGCTCTAGCCAGACTTGCCCTCCAGACAGAAGGGGGAGAAGTGTGAAACCTCATCCTGTCCTGCTCTGCAGCACTTTAAATCCTCGGGGGTCCCTGCCAAAGCCTGGAGCAGCTGATATTGTTGGCTTTCCTGGACCAAATCTACTTGGACAGCAGGAAAGCACGAGCCAAGGAAAGAAAGCGAGAGGGAGCGAAAGATTTGTCAAATTCACCGCCGCCTTATCTTTCTGAAGAAAAACATTCCATTATGTTCTGGAACCTTGGTCCACACGTCCTTACCGCCGCCATACCAGCTGTAATCCCTTTTGAAATACAGCAAACTCTGCCAGATGATATCTCTGTGCAGTTTATACCTGTTTTCCTTGTCCTCGTGGTTTACGAGCAGAAGGCTACATTTGAGATTTCCTCAGCTGTTTCTCATCTCCTTTTTATCCAGGCTGCTGTCTGTAGTGGCAGTGCACTGGGGACGAGTGTTTGTTGTTGTTTCTCGGAAGCTGAACATATCTTAAACTAAACCTTATCTCCAAACTCCTTAGTGCTGTCAAAGCCTTGGTCCTGAGCCCTCATAAGGTCTGACGCTTAGAAACGCCTGGAATGTTGTGGATTTGCGAGCCACGAATGTGTGTGTGATGCACTTCTAGAGTCCAGGGCGGGCGTTGGTATGGAATCATGTTCACAATAACGGTCCCTATGAAGGTGTGTGTTGTTTTGGGAATTACACCATGGAATGTAGATCTCTCAGCTCTGTCTAGCTGGTCTGTGGAAAGGACGGGAAGTTTAGAGGTTCAATAGCGTTGTACTTCCTGACCCCAAGACTTGAGTATGTTAATGACCTTTTGAGATTCAAAGGAGTTAAATCGCTTCAAATCGCTCAGCCATCAATAGGTCGAACTCAACAAACCACTGGCCATGTGATTCAGGCTAGCCTATTCATAACAAAAGACTGGAGGAAAGTATTCGTGTTTATTCTACCTCTGTACTTTCGTTGCGTTAATCCAGTGTTTAATCTGTTACGCTGGACTTAGCACACTTGTGTTGTTGGCACAGTTTAACACAGAGGTCCACGACGCCAAAACCCATGGAAGAATGGATGCACATAAAATAACACTGTAAATCAGTTTAGTCCCAAATGGAAATTTATATTTAGTCTGTTCATCTTAAGTATGTTATAGAAACATTAGGGAAAGTTTATCTTGACTGTTATTCGAAAACATTGCTTTATAAATGTATTAAATCAGAAATGAATGTAATTTGCATAGCTAATTTGCATGTTCATTCCGAATGACCGTTATAGTAATGGTTGCAGATGTTGCTGTAACTTAACCAGAGGTACACTGTCAGGTTGCATTCAGTGATGAGTGATGAGGGCTTAGATTCATTTTTGTCTGGCTTGGAGGGATTCAAGCTCAAATCTGGACGATGTGGGTCAGAGTACCAGTAACCAATCATCTGTTTTTGAAGGCACTCTTTCTGTTATCAGGATTGATTGTTTTCCTTCTTCCTGGTGTTGTCATGGATATTTGACCCCATCTGTGAAACACATAAGCCTCTTTTTTTACTGTAAAGAGCTGAACGAAAATTTCAGTAGGAACCATTTCAGTAGAAACTGGACACAGCAGCATTGTTCTAGCCAACACAGCATTGTTCTAGCCAACAATATGGGCAGTTATGACAACAACTTAACTATATACTATGCTATTATCGGTACCACGATCTGCTGTCTGTTGTTCTCAACCTCTCTTTTTTCACTATCCAATTTTCATCTCTCAGACTCAGTCCAGGCAAATGGCCCGTCGTTGTGTCCCATTCCAGTTACTCCTTCTCTGGATGAGACCCACACAAAGGCCCCAGTAGCAGTAAAGCTCCAGGACGCTCTCCCTGCGTCTTCAGTGTCTGTAAGGAGCCAGCCTGCTCTTGCCGAAACCCATAACATCAACCCTGACATTCTGACTTCAGGGGTGCTCTGCCTACCAGGTGAGGGTCAATAGCAGCATGTGTGAGAATTAAAGAAATATATTTAACTTGTATTGTGCTTGTACTGTGTCCTGCTAAAGGAGCTTTTTTTCCAGAGATGTTTATCCCTTTAATTTCATTTCCTTCTAGTTGTTATTCAGCAGAATTAATGTTTCTACATGTTTTGTGTTAATAGTTGTGTGGAGTACTGCAGGTATTACAGTAAACTGGGCTTTACAATCCCACCTGACTCTATATGTTTTTGTGAGGTCTGTAATAGGTTCAAGGCTTCCCAAGCCATGCAGGAGGGTGTCATGGACGCTTTTGCCTCGTTTAAAGTAAATCATTGTGCTGTCATTCTGTCTCCAGGTACACGAGACAAGTCAGGCCGTGCACTTTTAACAGTGACAACAAGAAACACAGCTTGGCTGAACCCGCACTGTAACAGTGGCGAGCTTGTCCGGATCATGGTCTACTTTTTCACCATTCTCAGGTCAGTTTGAAAGAATGCCATATTGTATTAGATCATGTCTCTGAAACAGAAAGGTAAATACGTTCTATCAGCTCTGTCTCTGTCAACTCTGTCATCTTTATAATGAACAATAAATAGAGAGATGATATTATTTATTTTAAAAGAATATATTTTTATTTGTTATTTTGTGGCAAACGGAATTATACTTTGTGAACATTTTAGGGAAAATAACAAAGCACTTTATTATTTTGAAGTTTCTAACTTTTAGTGTCACTATTTTATTATGACTTTTTTTTACTAGCTTAATAAAACCACTGCACTGCTCATTTTTATTGTTTATTTCTGTATGTGTGAAGAAGGTTGTGCATGCTGAGGAAAGATTTACACATGCTCTATATTACTTAAATGCCTGCTGTCACCTATATGGCCCTTTGTATGTGTGTGTGTTATAGGAAGGAAGTACGGGCACTGGGTTTGACTGTTCTAGTGGATGCCCGCAGGTGCTCACCTGTCCCTGCTCTCTTTAAAGCCTTCAACATCCTACAGGTGAGAATGCATGCCTTTAACTATCCTCCAGGAGAAAATACCTCAACAGGCATAATTTACTGATATCACACCTATGCGTCTTAATATACATCCAGGTTGTCACTACTTTTCCTGCAGGTATACACCACTTATTAGCAGATTTGTCCAGAATTCCCTCATTCCGTAAATCTTTCACTTTGACTGCCACTCAAGCATGTGCAGGTATAGCAGCTGATGTAGTGTATTAAGTAATACCCTTGCCATCCATGTAGGAGACCAGTTCCCCCATCCACACCCTCCTCTAAATTATTTACACCAGTATAAACATTCACTGTTGTGTAAATGCTGTTAAAAAACTGACACAGAGAACTGAGAGTTAAATACCAGGATTATGTCCTTTTATGTTTTTCAATCAGTCGTATAAACAGAAAAGCGATACTTAAATATGGCCAAATGACACCCCCCCCCAGGCAGAGAACTCATAAATATGATTTGTCTACTGTGAGAATGAGATTGTTACCACAAAGATAGCGAGAGAATGCAGGAGACCTCTTTCTGAGAGGATGATGAGACAATATTTCTGAATGTTTATTCCCCTGCCAGTAAAACTGTCACAAGCCTGCATTAAGCCTGGGCAGCAAATGAAATCTCTGAAATCATTGAGAGACAAAGTAAGCTGCATTCGAATATATGTATTACTGTCAGTAATTCAGCATATTTTCCTATTTTTATCACCAACGTCAAGTGAGAGTAACAGAAGCTGCATGTTAAAACTGATATATCACACATATCACATACACAGTCTGCTGCTCCAGCTTGTCCGCCATTGTTCCTCATTGCTATCACTTTGGTTAGTCCGTGAATGTATAGGGTAAATGAGAGGGCTACAGTCATAGCAGATAGGCTTAAGCCTGAAAGTACATATGATTTCAGCAGCCCGATTAAGAAAATTAGACATGAGATATTGTGTAAACTTTGACAGAACTGCCTAGACTCCTTTATGTAAAGTGCTCACCTTAAACGTATAACCAGTTTGTGATCTCTGGTGCAGATTTAAAAAGCCTTTAACTGGTATGGCAGTGGTACTGATGCATGACCCAAGCAGAATCTGTACATCATCTGTCACAGAATTTGGCTAAAATTCTTTTGGCATCTTTTTGTATAGCATGATATCAGCGCACTGTTTATAACACATAGTGCTATGCAATTATATTATTTTGTCTGAGCGTGAGCCCGAGAATACCCAGAGAAGCAGCACATTAAGTGCATTAACGTACCCGTCACTGCTTTCTAGGTCAGTGCTAACAATGATGAAGAGGTGACCTGCACATCCCATTCAAATGCATGGAGCATTCCAGCCACATGTACAGTTTGAGATTTCAGCTTCACACCACAATGACAGCCATAGATACCATCATCTCATTACACTCTGATTGAGCTGACACCATAACCTCCCCCGGGGCTTGTCTATCCAATCTGATGAGTTTGGACTGTGTCCAACCTTAAGAATGGAATTTTTTCTATTAAACAGCTTGGCCACAGTGGTGTCCCTGTGTTCGTGCAAATGCGTTGTCTTGTTTTTACAGTTGTGGTGTTTGATAAGGTGCAAATTCTTGGCAGGCATTTGGAAGTGAGCATTAGTAGAGGCGAAGCTAGACATCATAGCACTTTACTGCCAGATTCTCACAAGTCTTAGCATATGAGGCATGCAGGAGGCAAAACAAATATTTGGCATGTTCTAATTGCTTGCAGAATCTGAAAAAAGACAGCCTTTTCATCTCTGAATCCTAGGGATACACACAGGTGTGAAAATGGGATGTTATTATCTGTCAGTTTTTATTAAGTTTATTTTACAGCAGCTACACTAAGCTTGATGGTTCATATGACTAAGCTATAATGGTTCCAATTCACATGTGTGACTAAAGATTTGCTGTGCAAATAAAAGCTGTGTATGGTTAGTAAGAATGAGTAATACTTCACCTCTCCGTGACTTGACCAGATTGAACATGTCTTGGTTAGGAAAGTCAGGTAAAAAGATGTCGCCATAGCTTTTATTGCTCTGAATTTGTGAGGGGCGTGAACGTGTTGCTACTGAATCAGGTTTTCCAAATGCTGGTAGTTGCCTGGTTCTGCAAAACAGTGATGAAAACAATCTTTAAAATGTTAGATAAAACATACAGCTATCTGTATCTCTACACTAGCAGGAAATAGAAGTTTTTCAGTCAGGAAAGTTCAGACTGAGTCTCTCTCACATCTTTAAGCTTGAGTTCGCTGGCTGCATTCCAAGACGGGCTCCTGTTTGCATAGGTGTGTTGGTGTTTCACCTGAATCCTGGCGTTCCCCAGATTCTTTGTTTGCCCTGACCAAACCCCACATTTATCATTCTGTCCATTCATCACAGTGCCTGGAAGAGTAATGCCCGTGTCCCAGCATGGCAGGAAAATCATTGCCTTATTCCCTGTGTGGCAGGAAAACCAGGAAACCTGATGCACATATGACTAATATCCACAAATTTACTTCGGAACATAATGAACAATGGCCAAATGCTGTAAAAGGAGTTGTTTTTATTTATTTTTTTTATTCTCCCAGTACATTCCTGGTAACCTTCCCATGTCTTCAGCTCATTTTTTGTTTCTAGGACATGTGAAAATAATGAAAAGGTTGCTGCAGCATTCAGCTTCATGTTGAAGTTTTTATCATTTTTAATGGCCTACAGTCAGTTGTACTGTGTCCTAAACCAAATCGAAAAGTCTGAAACTCTGTAATGAAAAGCAAGATGCACTGTGAGTGGGTTATGAGGAGTATGGAGGATGTATTTATGGTAAAGATTTTGGTGACTGTTTGTTAAACCTCTCCTGTTCTAAACTAAATAAGCGAAATTTGGTTGATTAATTGCATCTGAGTTTTATTTTACTACTATATAATATATACTATATTTTCTAATAAAAGTTTATATTGCCCTTGATTGTGTAAAAAAAAAGTATTGTTGTATGTGCATTTCAGCTCCTGCATTAACTTTTAGTCTTAAAGTTAATGCGCAGGTTGTTTGCCTGTCTTGGTTGACTATATGATTGTTAAATGAAGCCAAGAGCCAATCTGTCCTTAGTTTATAATGTGTGTACGTTTCCTGACAGTTGTGTCATTCTGTGTGTACAGGAGGCTGTTCCTGGCTGTATCCACACTGTGCTTTTGATGGCTGACAGAGATTTGGCCTTACGCCTGGAGAAGCCTTCCTCAGTTCAGGTAATACATGCACACACACACACACACACATTCCCTCTGTCATTTCTTATTGCATTGTTTTAAGTATGAATTATTTAAGCAACATAGATATACTGTTTGCTGAGGTTTCAAATGGCACACTTGAAGCAGCTCTCTTATTTGAAGCACCCACTTTGTCTTGTTCTCACTAGTCGAAAAATATTCACTGCAATGGACTGTGCCTTTGACTTTGGTATGTTCATCTTTTATACTTGCTATGCACTTGATTGGAGGGCCCCAGTCAAGTGAAACCCAAGTTTCTCTGCTGATGGACAGGGAACAGTCTGCTAAGAATACATCCAGCAGAAAATGGCCATTAAAATAGCAGTATTTGTGCTGGTTTATCAGTTGCCAGTTTACTTTCTTGTATTCCAAAAAGCCAGAATTGGGGGTTCTCTCACAAAAGTGATATATAGAGCAGCTACATTATTTTTCCCCTCATTAGTTGCTGCAATGTTCATGTTTGCAGTATTTTGTGAAGGCAGCAGATGTAATCAGAGGGTTTGTGAGGTTTATTTGTATCTCTTTCTTGTGTTTGGCAGGTGGAGGTATTAACTTCGTTGAAGTCTCTATATAAGCACATAGACAACTCACAACTCCCCACTGAGTTCGATGGCACTTTTCCTTTCTCCCATACCAGCTGGATCTGCTTCAGAACTGTAAGATCTTCATCCCCACAACTGTTAAATAATCTTCATTTTGTTTACTGGATTTTAATCAGTCTCTATCTCATTCTCATTCCCTCCCATCAGAGGGTGGAGCAGCTGACCAGTCACTGTGAGGATGCAGTAAATCTTCTGCAAAGCACTATCAGCAGTCTGGAATCTACAGTTCTGCCTCCTACTGCGGAGGTATTGCGCTGCAAAATATTCTGTCTTGCCTATTAACTGTACTCCAGAATTAGTAGTCTTAAAATGAATTACTGATTTAAACATTACAAATGTGTTTCTTTTTTACTGTTTCAATAAATTTAATTGATTTCTAATTGTCTTTTAAGAAGAGGTCTGGTCACAGACTTCTTTACAATGCGTCTAGATATATTGATTTGTTAAATTCTATCATCAGCACTCCTGATGACATTTAATGAAACACTGATTAGCCAAATTATGAACTGGTTAACAACAGCCAATAATATGAATTTGCAATTAGGAGAAATTTGGAAATAGCTATAAAAAAAAAAAATGGAACATTTTTGATAGATTTTTTGTATTTGATGTGACATACACACACAAATACACATAGAATACTTTAGAAGCCTATGTCCCATCATACTTTAGGTGAGCCTACATCCCATCATGTCATTTATCACTTTCTGGTCCTAACACTGAGCCAATGTTCTAGTTCAACCCCCTCAACTCTCTTTTGCAGAGTTAACATGATGTTTTTGGCCTATGACTCTCTGCTCAGTTCAGCCGGTTGAGTACAGAATTAGAGGAATGTGTAGCTGGCAAGTTCTGAGTCTGAAGTGTGCCACTAGGGTCTAGCTATATTTACTGAGCTCTGTGAGTGTTGTATTACTGCCTGGACCCGCAAGTCTTCTGCTCAAACTTGTCTTGCCAGCTGTAGAATATTCTGGTCTATGGCTGTCACGATTACTCAAATGATTAAAAATGATTACTCAGTTCCAAAAAAAATAGGTTTGTACTGAATCAATCCAGATGATTTATAGGGTATTACTAGATCATTATAAAGCTATGTCTGAATTTTCTCCACTAGGGGATCACTGAAAGAAAGGAAACCCACACCAGCAGGATCTTACCTATGCTTGCATGTTTGTAGTTAGAAATACTGCATAAGTGAAGTAAAGGTAGATGTTTAAATTGCATGTATTTGACTGGTTGAACAAGGACTGAAAAGGATGCTTTAAGTAAAATAAAGAACTGAGGTGTAGTTCAGTAGCAGTGCATATGTGTGGCGGTGTATTTGTCTTTTTGTGTGAATTAGTAGGAGGAGGTTTAGTGTGTCAAGTTGACCTCTGGCTGTCAATTTAGGTCAATGAAGGACGCCAGTAATCCATAGGGAGTTGAAAAAGAGGAGAGGGAAACCCCCCAAAGGGGTGTGTATCACAGCCCTCCTTTGAAATCAACAAGGAATGCTTAGTGGGTCATTCAAATTGAAAAGGACTTCTGATTAGGATATGGATTTCTCTTTGCTAAATGTTTAAAGAGGGGCCACCCCTACAGATAAGACATTTTACCCATATAGACCTTCTCCTCACCCTTTTAACCTGTAATTTCTAGCTCCATCTTTTAATCTCTCTTCCTTTATCCCTGTATTTTTGCTTGCTCATTCACTTCACCTATTTTTTGCTTTCTTCCTCTGCTTTTCTGTTTTCGTAATACTGAATACACACATGCTCTTGAAGTGAAGCAATCCACAGGGAATGAATCCACAGGCCCTCTGTACTCATCTTTAGCATTCCAGCTGTACCGCACACTCTTTCACACTAAGATAGTAATTAAAGAAGTCATCGCAGAAGGTGTTTATTGCAAAGTACTGACAGACTGAAGTAATTAGGTTTTTTCCCCATTGTCACCGTGATCCTCCTGCTGATTATACGGAACCTTTCTTCATTCAGGGTTACTGTTGTCACTGGGGAAACAGGTTAGTTCTATAGTATCATCTGCATAGCTAATGACATTAAAGATAAAGGATGCCTTCTTCCGCTCCACACACCAATGCCTACACAAACATAGTAACAGGGAGAGGTGTGTTTTTGAGAAAGTATAATTGTGTGTGTGTGTGTGTGTGTGTGTGTGTGTGTGTGTGTGTGTGTGTGTGTGTGTGTGTGTGTGTGTGTGTG
>JBBPCW010000039.1:14045511-14055974 GCA_037974425.1 Phenacogrammus interruptus | reverse complement strand
CACATAAAGGCAGCTGATTGTTATAATTGACCAAGGGATGACCTTTGATGAGCTTTGCTGTGTTGCCTCCTTTAAGAACCACACATTTTTAAAAAAATTATTTTTATTTATTTTTTTTTTTACATGAGAACAAACAATGGACATTTATAAATGTTCTATATAGTATTCCTATGCTAATTACTTATGATATTGGATAGCGATAGTTGAATGCATTTTACTTCTCACCTAATTCTCAGGTCTTCATGACCTTTGGCAGGAAGTGCACAGTCGTGGGTTCCCAGCACTGAGCTGAAGAGCCCTGACCTGAAGGATGCTGGCGTGGTTGAAACCAATTCGATGTGCTACCTGTTGGCCTCACTAAACTTATGTAAACAATGTTTCCCTTTCTTATCTAGAAGTTAACACAAATACTAATGAACATAATGTGGCTAGACTCCTGCTCACACAATATATGATGGCCAAAGATGTGGTCACCTGTGTTTCACTAATAAAGCATTGAGTCTGCTGTGTCCCAGTGTCCTGATGCAAAGTGGGTTAAAGTATTGAAGTGTTAACACATCAGATTGGTGTCTAATGACCTTTGAGCTACAAATATGCTGTTTTTTCCTTAAATCTGGTTCTCAGCTTTGTGTCTTCCTGCTGTAATCGAGCATATGGCTGGAGTAATGGAGGTGAAGAGCATGATGATGATCATTCAACACATCCTGGCTGAGCCATACAGTTAGTGGAATCATTTATGTATTCTTTCATATTACACTTCTCTGCACACACTCAGTTGTACTGTACTCACTCAATAAAACTAGAGTAGTTTTGGGTTCACTATGGAGCTGTATATAAATATATAAACTGTAGCAGTTTATATACACTGTACCTGTTCCCTACTAGAATGAGAGATGTATAACATTCCCTGGGCATCTACTCTTGGTCTAAATCCAGTAGTGTTTTACCCTTACAAAACTCTATTACATAGAGGCTTACATAGTGACTGAATGGTATGTTCCTTTCATATTGAAATTGTGATTTTTGACTAGTTTTACAAGATCTGCAATTTTAAATGTTGTCTTATCTTTTAAGTCTTTTAAGTTACCGTAAAAACCTGAAGTTAAAACGAAGCAGAATTAACCAAACAGGACAATACGGCCATGACCGTCTTCTTCAAAAAGAGAGATCTACAATATTGTTCGTAGGAACAATAATGGCTAGAAAAATGATGTAGTTCTTGGCCTGCGTCTGGGAAACTAGTCATAAGAGCTGTCGGACAAAGCCAGTTAAAGAGCCGTTATCTAATAGTTCATAACATGTACTATGTACATCATGTAAGCTGTAATGTATTAACATTGTTTAGTTTTGCATGTAAATATTTAACTTTTGGGTTTTGAGTTCAGTGTTGGTCGTCTTTAAATTTTCTTACATTATTATGAAAGTCTGTTGTTTTTTCACTTGCACTGAGGGGCTCCACCTTCTGAATCCGTATCAGTTTACCCTTTTATTTTACATGTAAAGCAAAAAGCTAGGTCTTCTGTTGTTAAATTGTTGTTGGGTTTTTTTTTTTGTTTTTTTTTTGGTTGTTTTACCCATGGGTAAGGCAATACTGTGGTGGTAAAGCCCAACACCACAGGAACGAAAAAGGTTTCCAGCTTAAGCATGGGTATAACAAGAAAACCACAGTTACAATGCAACAGAAAAAAAACCCATAACCACTCTGATAGTTTTCCAGGTTAGTTCATGAATGCTGTTTTTTTCCTTTAGCTGTTTGTCTCATTGCGGTTGTTTTTATAGTTTTCATAACCACAGTGTGTTCTTCATCGAAAACAGGGTAAAGTATTACTATTGTAGGGCAAAGAAGTACAACAATACATTTATTTATTAAAAATGGACAACATGAAGGAGATTATGGCCTTGAAACTATTATGACCCTGAAGCCACAATAGTAAAACCACTGACGGGTGAAGTGAAAAACATAGGCACTCATTACAGTGGTACTCGTCAAGGGATGAGATCTTTTAGGCAGTAAGCGAACATTCAGCTCTTGAGGTTGATGTGGTGGAAACATGAAAAATGGCTGAATGTTTTGACAAGGACCAAATTGTGATGCTGGACTCAGAGCATCACCAAGGCAGCAGGTGTTGCTGGTATGCAGTGGTCAGTACCTACCAAAGTGGAAGAACAACCAATTAACCAGGGTCTTAGATACCCAACACTTATAGATCTATGTGCTATTAGGCAGGTGGTTTTAATGTTACAACCGATTGATGGATGGTCCCAAACATGACCACTGTACTGTGCAAAAACTAGATGGCAAAATCCACTGAAATGCAATAAAGTATTCTTAACCAACCCCTCTGTCTTTTTCCAGACCATAAATTTTCATCGATTGATGCGGTGAAATACAAGTTTGAATCTGGGGCCTGGTGAGTCTCACTTGAGTCATTTTTAAACATCATTTCTGAGTCAGTCTGAACTCTCTGAGTGAAGTCTGTTCTGTTTGTCTTTCTCTTACAGCAGTAAGACTGAAGCTGTGGACAGTGAGACTGTCATCAGAGCCAGAGGGTTGCCATGGCAATCGTCCGACCAGGACATTGCTCGATTCTTCAAGGGCCTCAACATTGCCAAGTAAGATGACCTCAAAGTGCATTGTCAAAACGTTTGTCACTATTCACTTGTTTAGATCTTGACCAATTTTAAGTCATCTTCATTAGTTGGGATGTTTTAAATGAAGGAGCTCACATGTAATTTTGGGACTGGCGAAAGCATTTTTTTAATGAAAACTTTCTTACAACATTCTACTAAAAATAACTTTTTGTGTGTGTGTGTCTCAGAGGTGGTGTGGCCCTGTGTCTGAACGCTCAGGGCCGCAGGAATGGTGAAGCTTTGGTGCGTTTTATTAACTCTGAACACAGAGACATGGCACTGGAACGACACAAGCACCACATGGGCAGCAGATACATCGAGGTGAGCCTCTCGGCATCAGTCGCTTCCTCACTCCTCTGGTGTGACAGAGCTTCATCGAACACCTTTGGCATGAGCTGGGATGGCATGTGTAATTCAAATCTAATCATTTAACCTCAGAATCTTTACCCCACTGATGCTTTTGATGCTGAATTCAATAAAATACTGACAGGTCCAGCATCTAGTGCAAAGCCTTTACAGATGATTACTAGCTATTACTGTAACAAAGAGAGGGCCATACGCAAATGTGGATGAGCACATATCTTTTAGACACATGCAACTGTGAGTTAACCTGCATTTGACCACCATAAGGCAAGAAAGTCTATCCTGTAGAGTCTCAGCCATCAGTTAAGCCTTTCGCCTCATTAAGTACACCAGATACAACTCAGCAATGTAATATAAATGCTGTCATCAGTGTTACAAGAGCAAAAAACTCTGATCTCTGCAAGGCTGCGGCCCTCCAGGACCTGAAATTGACACCCCTGGTTTATATCTAAATCCCTATTCTAACTGGATTAGCGTTTGGATTAGTTTAAAGATGTACTGTGTGTGTTTGCCAATGCGATCCTTTGTTTTAAGCAGCTGTGTCTAGTTTTTACAAGCCTGATGGCAGTAACTCAACTGCAATGCCATCTAGAAGTGCAGAAGTTTTGTATTTGCTTGCAAAACTTTGTAAACCCATTGCATTTATGAGCTTAGAGTCTGATATGCACCGTTTCTTAATGACTATAATTACTGGAATCATCAAACTACATTCACAACAGACTATAGCATGAACAAAATGTGACTTGAGAAACTGTTTAACAAGAGGAACTCAAGTCTCTATTAAAGATCATTATCTGCTAATGTGTTGCGTGCAGCACCAAGTTTCTTGCTGCACTGTCAGACATTAACAACCGCCACTGACTGATGGAAAAAACACATGAAACCTTATCTGACCAGTCAGTTGTGGCTTGAATCCGATTGCGGTGGGGAAGTGGAATTTCATGTGCCTTTTTGCTGTTTAGATTTGATAAAATCCTCCCTGCAGTAAAAGCCACATTTATGCTTTCTGTCTAGAACAGACCTCAAGAGGTTAACAGAGAAAAGGAAGAAATTAGATGCTTGTTGTTCATTTTTTTGCTATATGAAAGTATCTCTTCCTCTTTGTCAGGTGTATAAAGCAACTGGAGAAGAGTTTCTGAAGATCGCTGGGGGTGAGTTACTTTTATAGGCTTGGCAATGGAAAATTGCAGATGAGTTTAGAGACACTCATGAGCTCTAAAGTTTTGTAGAGTGAGCTTCCCTGTGTGTGTGTTTGTGTGTGTGAGTGCTTGTTCTCTCTCCTGGGCTGCATCAAAGGCTCTTTTGTGCTTCGTGTCCCTGTGCTGACTCATGTTGAGCAGGTTTAGGGGGAAACTGTACTCTCCGCTCCCCCTCCACCACTCGTGCCTGCACCCGAGAGACATCAGCCTCCCCCCGAGACGCAGGATAGGCAGCAGCTGCTGAAAAGGCCTGCAATGCCCTCTCACACTTGGGGTGTAAAAAGGCTGTGGCAGGCCGAGAACGTGTGTCTATTCAGTGAAAACAGATCTACAGGAGATACACGGACATGCTTTCCTTTCTTCAGTGAACACTGAACATACTCCTAATGCATCAACATACATTGTCACAAATTCAACTTGAATGCGTGTTTATTATGCTTGAAAGCATCTGTAAGACACTGTTTTAACCCTTAGAAGTCTGTTTTATTCATTATATTCCACTTGCAAAAGTGCTGATTATCATGATTTAAATGTGACAGTGTGGTTTGTGCATGTTTTGGCCTTTATAATTAATTCATTTCTTTACATTGATCGAGAATTTCTTTACAAATCGAGAATGACGGACACAAACCAGCTGATACAGAATGTAAATTAAATACAAATGCAAATTGTATAGTTCTCCTGACATTTATGTAATACGGTTGCGTATTTCTGAGTGAATACTGTTTATTTTTTTGTTATTCTTGTCAATGCCAGTGTTTACATTTCCCCAATCTTCTGATAATATTCCAAAGTTTGGGTATATTAATGACGAAAGGGCTTATATGTGGTTTCTTTAAGTCAGTAGCACGAGTCCATTGATGATTTTTGCTCCCCTTTACTCTTGTTCCTTTAGGTACGTCTAATGAGGTCGCACAGTTCCTTTCCAAGGAGAACCAGGTGATAATCCGCATGCGTGGCCTGCCCTTCACTGCCACACAGCAAGATGTGCTGGGCTTCCTAGGCCCTGAGAGCCCTGTGACGGATGGCACTGAAGGCTTGCTGTTTGTCAAGTACCCAGACGGGCGACCCACGGGCGACGCCTTTGTGTTGTTTGCCTGTGAGGAGTACGCTCAGAATGCCCTGAAGAAGCACAAACAGATTCTGGGCAAGAGATACATTGAACTGTTCCGTAGCACAGCAGCAGAGGTTCAGCAGGTCAGCAGCAGGGTATTTGTTTCTTCCACTGTAATCTTTATCTGCTTTTGCTGCAACATGTAGTTTACAGTCATGTGCAAAAGAGCTAAAATACATGTGCTTCGGTTTAACTTTTTTCATTTTTTGTGCTTACTGTGGGAGGGAAATTAAATGCCATTTGTAATAAATGCAAGAAATTTATTGTCAGATTTGTAGATGGGAGCATTTCAGTAGACCTGTAGAGATCTAAATCAAGCTTGGATTGTGCTATAGGTGTTCAAATTCTATCAAAAATACCAGTCCCGTTAGTGTGTGTGTTGTTTTACAGGTGCTGAATCGGTACATGTCCACTCCGTTGATCTCCACGCTCCCTCCTCCTGCCATGGTTCCAGTGCCAGTCCTGGCCACCCCTCCCTTCATCACCACGGGAAGCACTAGAGACTGCGTGCGTCTGCGTGGGCTCCCCTACACTGCCGCCATCGAGGACATTCTGGAGTTCATGGGAGAACACACCATAGATATCAAGCCGCATGGTGTTCATATGGTGCTCAACCAGCAGGTGAGAGGAGGGTGAAGTTTATAGCTGCACTGTTGATTTATGGTGTTGAACATCTCGTACTTAACAGCTGTTACATACTCCAGGACCAGTAACTGGATTCAAGCCCATGCATTATGGTAGTGTTTAAATCAAAATATTGCATTAAATAGTAGCAATGTCTGTTTTTTTTTTTTTAATGATTATATCCCTCAAAGTTATTCACACACTTTGCAACACTGATACAAGCCCCTCACAAACATCAGCATAAGGTCATAAAATACAACATCTGTTGATGTGCTGTGTTTTCTGTGCAAATGCACATCAGCATCTCTTTATACCAGCAGTTTAAGAAGAATCTTCATTTAAGAGCTTTTCTACATGTAAAAGATTCAAATGAGTAGAATAGATCAAAGATGACAGTTCATACTTTTTAAATGTATTATTTAACTGATTACTCTCGGAGTTTTATATGGTACTATAAACCACAATTGGTGGGATTTCTCAGTTGCAGTTTCGTTGGCTGTACTCATCTTTGTACAACTATATGAAACTTGATACTATGTCCACTGCAGATTGGTGCATTTTTAGAGCTGGACACAAAAAGAAATAGTGTTATTATGGCAGTATTTCCAGTGTTTTACTCTTTTATTTAGTTTACACCAATTACACCATGTGGTGTTTACCCTGATTTGTACCCTAATTCTGGTATCATCATTGTGACTGGAGTTGCATTAGTCACTGGCTTCAATGTAAAATAAGTTATGGTTTGCATTTTTTTACCAGGCAGAATTGTATTGTTCCTGTAAAAGAATGCAATTGTCCCACATTAATCCCTGATCTGTGTCTTCTGATCAACTTTCAGGGCCGTCCATCTGGTGATGCCTTCATCCAGATGAAGTCGGCAGACCGTGCGTTCATGGTGGCTCAAAAGTGCCATAAGAAGATGATGAAGGACCGTTATGTGGAGGTTTTTCAGTGTTCTACCGAAGAGATGAGCTTTGTGCTGATGGGGGGAACTCTGAACCGCAGTGGTCTTTCCCCTCCACCTTGCAAGCTGCCATGTATGTACCGGCTACACCCTTACTTCGGCCCAAGACTAAGTGCTCTTTTCAAAGCAGACTTTGCTCTTTTGGGTGCTCAGGTTTTAGTGAAAGCTGTGCCCTGTACTGATGGGATTCCTCTAGAGTGCAGCTGCTCTTGGTTTGACTAAGAAAGGATTACAGTATAGACACTTTTTGTGACGTAGTCACAGGTCCGATGTTGGACAAAGGAGGTACTTTAGTAATGTCTACTACTGAAAAGAGAAAAGAAAGCTAGTTACTTCTGATCTAAATCCACTCATGTATAGTAGACAGAGTGTGCCAGAATACCAGCATGGAATGAAAGCTATTAAAGCAGTGGGTCAAGTAAACCGCTTTAATTCAGTTTGTTCCAAATGATAAATGGCAATACTTGATGTTTAAACCACTGTGAGTGTAAAGGAATAATTTTTTTTCCCACCACAGTTGTTGCATGCAGTTTTGTTTTTTTTGTTTTTTTAACAGAAATGTGTCAAAATGATTGTCTGAGGCCCTTTGAGAATATGAAATAGATGCAGCAGTGAGAGATTCAGATGAAATACACTGGAATATTCCTTTAGGTTTTTATCACTATGAATTGTTTACAGCCAAATTGTCCAAGGCACCATAAATGAAAAGCATTCTGTGTCCCAGGTGGGTGGATGTGATCTTAGTCAGAGCAGTGGGTGCAGCCTGTTCAGCAGGGTTGATAGTGTAGATTGTGCTCTGGCCTGTACTGTTCTTCGCTCCTATCAGCACAGCCTTTAGAGATTAGATTTCAGCTTATCTTGAATGGAGCAACGTGAGCACCTCTGTCCCTGCTGGAGAGGTGCAAGGTTTTGGCATTTCTAAAGTCTGGGCTTAAACTGGCACCAAAAGCATCCTGTCGGTGTGGAGATTTAATCTGTCCGCCTGACCTTGGCTTCAGAATGGGCCTCTATGTGCCCACGCTGCAGTAAAGGAGGGACTTTTAAATGGTTATTAGAGCTAATATGCAGTACATGACATTGAATCACTCAGAAAGGTCAAGTGTGTGTGTGTGTGTGTGTAAAAACTGCTGCATGGAGGTCATTATTGCATGCCACTGTTACCCGGATGTGTGTGTAAATATCCATGTAGGGGTGTGTGTTTTTATTTGACCTACTCAAGGACACGTAGCCTACTAGGAAATGCTGCACATGCTTACTCATAGGTGTGTGTCCCTGACCAGCCTGTCCTGATTTTCATTTTTGGTTTCAGTTTGTCTTTTGCATGTTTCAGGTCTAATCCTGGACTTTATTGCAATGTCTGTGGCTTTTCTTTACTCGTCCCCTTTACTGGTCCAGATTTCAAGACCCATTTGCCATTTGTTTTGCCCACATGTGGCTGTTTTCTTTATTTCCCTTCTTCCATTGTTTGAACTCATTTGCTGCTTCCTTTTTTACTGTACTGCAGGCCTTTCACCACCAACCTATGCTGCGTTTCCTGCCCCAGCAGCCATGCTTTCCACCGAGGCAACAGCTCTCTATCAGCCCCCCCTGCTGGCCACTCCCAGGACTCCACAGCCCCCTACTCACAGCCCGGCACCTGCCCTGACCTACTATTCCCCTCAGCCACAGCTCTACATGAACATGAACATGAACTACACAGCCTATTACCCCAGGTAAAGCCCATGTCTGCCATCATGCATATAGTAGTTTGTTTATGTAGGTTATATTCTGTAATTTCGATCTAACAATTGACTTTGTTTTAAAGTTTTAAATAAGGTGTTGTCTAAAGATTATTAGAGAGGAATTAGAGGAAAACTCTAAGCATTTTATTTAAGCAGTAATTTTGCTCTCTCTCTCTCTCTTGCTCCTCCTCTCAGTCCTCCAGTGTCTCCCTCCGCGATGAGTTACTTTGCAGCACCTCCAGGATCCATGGCGGCTGCAATGGCTCAGCAGGGCCCTCCTGTGCTGCCCCAGCCTGGGGCTCTGGTGCGCATGCAGGGATTGCCATACAGTGCTGGTGTCAAAGACATACTCAGTTTCTTCCAGGGCTACCAGGTAACTATAGTAATGACAGCATCACTATCCACAGAGACAAATGTCCCACCTGGATTTAAAACCTCTCTTTGATGGAGTTTGTTTTCCAGCTTGCATTTCTTATTGTTCTGTGTCACAACGGTAGTTTAGAGCAGGTTCTTGTCCCTTTATTAGGCAGGCCTACCAGAACACCTGCCATTGATCTGAAACACTGACCAACGACTAATCTGTTGATCTGGCACCCACTACCTCATCCCTCAAGGGAAACGGACTAACGCAGGACTACCAATGTCATGATTATATTCGGGTGAACCTTTCTCAGTACAGCACTGACCCGACATGGTTTTAAAACACTTAGTAGACCTTAAATGGAAGTGTGTTATATAAGGTTTAGTCAAAGAATGAGTGCTGTTAGACTTCCCATCATTGCTTGCTTTTCTAAATGCTTCAGTGTTTCAGAAAGTAATGTGGCCAATTTCTGTCTAATATTGTATCAATTTATAACTATCTTTGCTGTAGATCTCTTTTTGACCAGTCACAAACTAGTGGAAATACCAGAATTGAAGAAAATAGCTAGATATGGTGATTTTACATGTGCGTGTGTGTGTGCACATGCCTGTATAAATTGTGTGTGAATCTTTCTTGCCCATCCGTCCAAATGTTAACGTTATTATATTGTTTGTTTTGTGCGTTTTTGCCCTTTTCCTTCTCCTTATTGGCTGACATCTCAATAGGCGGAGTCTTCAGTGCATGGTATGAACTAGGATTCGACTGGGGTATGGAAAATGGGGGATGAACGCGTGGGTGGTTGGATGAAGGGATTAAGAAGAGTGAGAAATAAATACAGTGCTTTATTACTGGGCATGGGTCTTTGTGTGCTTTTAAGCCCTGGTGGAGTAGCAGGGTAGATGAAACAGCTCCAATATCTAGACGTAAGGTAAAGTGTGGGGGAGCACAGACTGAAGCTGTTCGCTTTGTTGCCTGTACCTAACTGAGTGGGGTGTGTGTGTGTGAGTGTGAGTGAATGAGAGTGACTGAGTAAAACTAAACTCAGATTTGACTTCTGGCTGAACCACTCTAATGAAACTCTAGCGACCTTCCAAGTGAGCTTTTAACTGCTCAGAATGCACACTTTGTGTATGTGTCTTGGGAAGAGTGTTTCCTTTTGGTGAGATTTTTGTCCTTTAGCTCTCCTACCCCCTCCCTGTGTCCATGTGTGTGTGGTCTAAGAAAATGTGCAGTGGATTTTAAAGGGTTGGGTGTGTGTTTTGTATTTTTGCATGTGTTTCTAGATCTAGTTGGTTTTGTTTACATCTTGCAGTCTAGCTGTGGATTGAATTTGCACAAATATCTCCCTCAACCGCTCTATACAGACTATGTAACACTTGAGCTCAGACTACAACATGTGGATAGGCTGCAGAAAACTTTGTTTAAATTCATAGTTGCAATGTCACAACCACAAATATATTCGGGTGTGGGGGGGGGGGGGGGGGGG